>CAWVQQ010000509.1:0-122500 GCA_963932295.1 Tipula lateralis | reverse complement strand
TTGATTTTAATCTAATAAAAGCACACGTTCCTTGCGGTCCGTGATTATTTGCATGTATTAGCTCTAGAATTACCACAGTTATCCATGTAACTATGTATACGATCTAATAAATCATAACTGATATACTGAGCCTTTTGCGGTTTCACTATTCGAGAGTGTGTACTTAGACATGCATGGCTTAATCTTTGAGACAAGCATATAACTACTGGCAGGATCAACCAGAATGTAAATATTTTGTTTATTTATCATAAAGCTTATTTGCTAAATGAAGCATTTTTACATAAAAAATTATATATTTTCATGTTCAATTCAATTCAAATGAATTTTTATATACGTCTTTGCGTTATATATTCCTTTGTATAAAGGGGCAAATTGTTTTGTATGTTTTGTATGTGAATATGAACTTTTTTAATATAAAATTCTCACATCAACCAAATATGAGTATTTCTTACAAGAAATAGTCAGAAAAAAAAAAAAAAAAATTTTCAAAAATAATTTTTTTCTTTCCTATATAGAAGGGAGAAGTCCAAACAAATGGAGGAACAAAAAAAAAATTTTTTTTTTTTTCATTTTTTTGCCTCGAATTTGGTTAGTTATTGTATAATATGACATAAAACAACCATTTATGGCAAAAAAAAAAAATTTTTTTTTTTCGACCCAAAACTCTTTGTCGAGCCCCGTGTTTCACCACTATAAGACAAATTTTACTAAACTTTATTAAGTATATTTGTAAGTATTTTTTTGGTTTGATTTTGTCATTTCTCGCATAGAACGACATAAACTGGTAAATTAAAGATAAAAAAATTTTTTTTTTGACCCAAAATTGTTTGTCGACCCTCGTGTTAAAGCACTTTTTGACAAATTTTTGTAAAAAAAAAAAAATTTTTTTTTGTTTTTTGTTCATTTTTTTGCCTCGAATTTGGTTAATTATTGTATAATATGACATAAAACAACCATTTAAGGCAAAAAAAAAAATTTTTTTTTTCGACCCAAAATTCTTTGTCGAGCCCCGTGTTTCACCACTATTAGACAAATTTTACTAAACTATATTAAGTATATTTGAAAGTATTTTTTTGGTTTGATTTTGTCATTTCTCGCATAGAACGACATAAACTGGTAAATTAAAGATAAAAAAAATTTTTTTTTTTGACCCAAAATTGTTTGTCGACCCTCGTGTTAAAGCACTTTTTGACAAATTTTTGTAAAAAAAAAAAAAAAAATTTTTTTTGTTTTTTTTTTTCATTTTTTTGCCTCGAATTTGGTTAGTTATTGTATAATATGACATAAAACAACCATTTAAGGCAAAAAAAAAAAATTTTTTTTTTCGACCCAAAATTCTTTGTCGAGCCCCGTGTTTCACCACTATAAGACAAATTTTACTAAACTTTATTAAGTATATTTGTAAGTATTTTTTTGGTTTGATTTTGTCATTTCTCGCATAGAACGACATAAACTGGTAAATTAAAGATAAAAAAATTTTTTTTTTTTGACCCAAAATTGTTTGTCGACCCTCGTGTTAAAGCACTTTTTGACAAATTTTTGTAAAAAAAAAAAAAAATTTTTTTTGTTTTTTTTTTTCATTTTTTTGCCTCGAATTTGGTTAGTTATTGTATAATATAACATAAAACAACCATTTAAGGCAAAAAAAAAAAAAATTTTTTTTTCGACCCAAAATTCTTTGTCGAGCCCCGTGTTTCACCACTATAAGACAAATTTTACTAAACTTTATTAAGTATATTTGTAAGTATTTTTTTGGTTTGATTTTGTCATTTCTCGCATAGAACGACATAAACTGGTAAATTAAAGATAAAAAAAATTTTTTTTTTGACCCAAAATTGTTTGTCGACCCTCGTGTTAAAGCACTTTTTGACAAATTTTTGTAAAAAAAAAAAAAAAATTTTTTTTGTTTTTTTTTCATTTTTTTGCCTCGAATTTGGTTAGTTATTGTATAATATGACATAAAACAACCATTTATGGCAAAAAAAAAAAAAATTTTTTTATCGACCCAAAATTCTTTGTCGAGCCCCGTGTTTCACCACTATAAGACAAATTTTACTAAACTTTATTAAGTATATTTGTAAGTATTTTTTTGGTTTGATTTTGTCATTTCTCGCATAGAACGACATAAACTGGTAAATTAAAGATAAAAAAATTTTTTTTTTGACCCAAAATTGTTTGTCGACCCTCGTGTTAAAGCACTTTTTGACAAATTTTTGTAAAAAAAAAAAAAAAAATTTTTTGTTTTTTTTTCATTTTTTTGCCTCGAATTTGGTTAGTTATTGTATAATATGACATAAAACAACCATTTATGGCAAAAAAAAAAAAATTTTTTTTTCGACCCAAAATTCTTTGTCGAGCCCCGTGTTTCACCACTATAAGACAAATTTTACTAAACTTTATTAAGTATATTTGTAAGTATTTTTTTGGTTTGATTTTGTCCCAAAATTGTTTGTCGACCCTCGTGTTAAAGCACTTTTTGACAAATTTTTGTAAAAAAAAAAAAAAATTTTTTTTTCGACCCAAAATCATTCATTATCAATCGACCATCAGACATTAAAAAAAATTATTTGTGCTGATCAAACGCTTTGGTAAGATTTTTATATAAATCATTCAAATGACGTTTAAATGAAAAAATACTGCATTCAAAATGACGTTCAAATAGACAAATATTGAATAAAAACACCAAAAAAAATATAAATTAGCCAAAATAACAACCAAAGCGACCCAAAAATCTGTGACAAGCCCTCTGTTTCGCCACGCTTTGACAAAATTTAGTCAAAAAAAATATTGGACGTAAAAATTTAATATTTTGTTCGAAATAACGATTAAATAGACAAGCTTAGACAAAACAAAGAAGTCCAAACAAATGGAGGAACAAAAAAAAAATTTTTTTTTTTTTCATTTTTTTGCCTCGAATTTGGTTAGTTATTGTATAATATGACATAAAACAACCATTTATGGCAAAAAAAAAAAATTTTTTTTTTCGACCCAAAACTCTTTGTCGAGCCCCGTGTTTCACCACTATAAGACAAATTTTACTAAACTTTATTAAGTATATTTGTAAGTATTTTTTTGGTTTGATTTTGTCATTTCTCGCATAGAACGACATAAACTGGTAAATTAAAGATAAAAAAATTTTTTTTTTGACCCAAAATTGTTTGTCGACCCTCGTGTTAAAGCACTTTTTGACAAATTTTTGTAAAAAAAAAAAAATTTTTTTTTGTTTTTTGTTCATTTTTTTGCCTCGAATTTGGTTAATTATTGTATAATATGACATAAAACAACCATTTAAGGCAAAAAAAAAAATTTTTTTTTTCGACCCAAAATTCTTTGTCGAGCCCCGTGTTTCACCACTATTAGACAAATTTTACTAAACTATATTAAGTATATTTGAAAGTATTTTTTTGGTTTGATTTTGTCATTTCTCGCATAGAACGACATAAACTGGTAAATTAAAGATAAAAAAATTTTTTTTTTTGACCCAAAATTGTTTGTCGACCCTCGTGTTAAAGCACTTTTTGACAAATTTTTGTAAAAAAAAAAAAAAAATTTTTTTTGTTTTTTTTTTTCATTTTTTTGCCTCGAATTTGGTTAGTTATTGTATAATATGACATAAAACAACCATTTAAGGCAAAAAAAAAAAATTTTTTTTTTTCGACCCAAAATTCTTTGTCGAGCCCCGTGTTTCACCACTATAAGACAAATTTTACTAAACTTTATTAAGTATATTTGTAAGTATTTTTTTGGTTTGATTTTGTCATTTCTCGCATAGAACGACATAAACTGGTAAATTAAAGATAAAAAAATTTTTTTTTTTTGACCCAAAATTGTTTGTCGACCCTCGTGTTAAAGCACTTTTGACAAATTTTTGTAAAAAAAAAAAAAAATTTTTTTTTGTTTTTTTTTTTCATTTTTTTGCCTCGAATTTGGTTAGTTATTGTATAATATAACATAAAACAACCATTTAAGGCAAAAAAAAAAAAATTTTTTTTTCGACCCAAAATTCTTTGTCGAGCCCGTGTTTCACCACTATAAGACAAATTTTACTAAACTTTATTAAGTATATTTGTAAGTATTTTTTTGGTTTGATTTTGTCATTTCTCGCATAGAACGACATAAACTGGTAAATTAAAGATAAAAAAAATTTTTTTTTTGACCCAAAATTGTTTGTCGACCCTCGTGTTAAAGCACTTTTTGACAAATTTTTGTAAAAAAAAAAAAAAAATTTTTTTTGTTTTTTTTCATTTTTTTGCCTCGAATTTGGTTAGTTATTGTATAATATGACATAAAACAACCATTTATGGCAAAAAAAAAAAAAATTTTTTTATCGACCCAAAATTCTTTGTCGAGCCCCGTGTTTCACCACTATAAGACAAATTTTACTAAACTTTATTAAGTATATTTGTAAGTATTTTTTTGGTTTGATTTTGTCATTTCTCGCATAGAACGACATAAACTGGTAAATTAAAGATAAAAAAATTTTTTTTTTTTGACCCAAAATTGTTTGTCGACCCTCGTGTTAAAGCACTTTTGACAAATTTTTGTAAAAAAAAAAAAAAAAATTTTTTTGTTTTTTTTCATTTTTTTGCCTCGAATTTGGTTAGTTATTGTATAATATGACATAAAACAACCATTTATGGCAAAAAAAAAAAAATTTTTTTTTCGACCCAAAATTCTTTGTCGAGCCCCGTGTTTCACCACTATAAGACAAATTTTACTAAACTTTATTAAGTATATTTGTAAGTATTTTTTTGGTTTGATTTTGTCCCAAAATTGTTTGTCGACCCTCGTGTTAAAGCACTTTTTGACAAATTTTTGTAAAAAAAAAAAAAATTTTTTTTTCGACCCAAAATCATTCATTATCAATCGACCATCAGACATTAAAAAAAATTATTTGTGCTGATCAAACGCTTTGGTAAGATTTTTATATAAATCATTCAAATGACGTTTAAATGAAAAAATACTGCATTCAAAATGACGTTCAAATAGACAAATATTGAATAAAAACACCAAAAAAAATATAAATTAGCCAAAATAACAACCAAAGCGACCCAAAAATCTGTGACAAGCCCTCTGTTTCGCCACGCTTTGACAAAATTTAGTCAAAAAAAATATTGGACGTAAAAATTTAATATTTTGTTCGAAATAACGATTAAATAGACAAGCTTAGACAAAACTTATCAATTTTTTAATTTTTTGGGTGAAATTGTCCATTAAACCGACATTTTGATCAATTTTAATATAAAACAATTGAGTTGTGGTGATTAAACACACGCTTTGGTAGTAATTTTTGCTAATTTGAACGCTAATTAATCCATTTGAACGTAGTTTAGAACGATTTATACCAAATCCTTTAAAACCTTGATTAATACAAAACCATTGAAGTATTAAAATAATTTATTTGTGCTGATCAAACGCTTTGGTAAGATTTTTATATAAATCATTCAAAATGACGTTCAAATAGACAATAATTGAATAAAAACACCAAAAAAATATAAATTAGCAAAAATTACTACCAAAGCGTGTGTTTAATCACCACAACTCAATTGTTTTATATTAAAATTGATCAAAATGTCGGTTTAATGGACAATTTCACCCAAAAAATTATAAAATTGATAAGTTTTGTCTAAGCTTGTCTATTTAATCGTTCAATTTGAACGTCATTTGAATGATTTATACAGATATCCAACCAAATCGTGTGTTAAATGTAGTTCATAACAACTCAATTTTTTAATATTTAATTATTAAAAATTTTGTTTGACCAAAAATTTGCCAATTTATGTCGTTTTATGCGAGAAAAGACAAAATCAATCAAAAAAAAAATTATTTTTTTTTGACTAAAATTTGTCAAAAAGTGCTGAAACAGGCGGCTCGACAAAGAATTTTGGGTCAAAAAAAATTTTTTTTATCTTAAATCTGCCAGTTTATAAAATACTGAATATTGAGTTCATGATAAATACTGAAGATGGCAACTTGATTGCCGAAATATATTTATAATATAAAAAATAAAAATCCACTATAAGGAATATTTTTTGAACTTAAAATATCAAATTTTTATTAGATTGAAAATAAATATTTTAATTGTTATAACGGTGAATAGACAAGTTAATACAAAACTTGTCGTTTTTACCGTTATTCTGAACCAAATATTTAATTTTCAAGTGCAATTAATTGTCATTTGGGGTGGGTCAAATTCTCTATTAAACCGACATTTTGAACAATTTTATTATGAAACAATTGAGTTGTGGTGATAAAATTAACTTTTGTAGAATTTTGGTATAACTTGTTTAAAATGACGTTCAAATGGACAAATAATTGTTCAAATTGTGGGTAAAATGGACCAATAAACCCCGCGCAACATTAAAATGCACGTAAGATTTACTATTTTGTTCGAAATAACGGTAAAACAGACAAGTTTTGTGTAAACTTGTGTATTTACCGTTATTTCGAACCAAACTTTAAATTTTTACTTCCATTATTATATTGCGTGGGGTTTAATTGTGCATTTTACCCACATTTTGAACAATTAAAATATCTAAAAATTGGGTTGTGGTGACAAAACACCCGCTTGAGTAGTATTTTTTGCTAATTAATATTTTTTTTGTGTTTTTGTCCATTATGTGTCATTTGAACATCATTCTGAACGTTATGTACCAAAATCTTAACAAAATACTGGGTAAATGCAGAATTTTACCCGAAATGACATTTGATTGCGGCTTAAAATAAAATATTAAAATTGAAAAAACGAAAAATAGACAAGTTGATACAAAACTTGTCGTTTTTACCGTTATTTTGAACCAAAAACTTAATTTTCAAGTGAAATTGAATTTCATTTGGGGTTTAATTCTTCATTTAACCGACATTTTGAACAATTTTTATATAAAACAATTGAGTTGAGGTGATAAATCACACTTTGCTAGAATTTTGGTAATAATTGTTCAAAATGACGTTCAAATGGACAAATATTGAATAAAAACAGAAAAAATATAAATAAGCAAATAGCTACTACTACCAAAGCGTGTGTTTTATCACCACAACTCAATTCTTTTGATATTTCAATTGTTCTAAATGTGGGTAAAATGGACCATTAAACCCCGCGCAACATAAAACTGCACGTAAAAATTTAATAGTTTGTTCAAAATACCGGTAAAACAGACAAATTTTGTGTAAATTTGTCTATTTACCGCAGTGTTGTGCGATTACGCGTATTTTGATATTGTCGACATGTTGGTGTCGACAATTAGTAGACAATGTCGACAATTTGTAGACAATGTCGACAATTCGTAGACAATGTCGACAATTCGTAGACAATGTCGACAATTCTTGGACAATGTCGACGTTTAATAAACAATTCCGATGTATCCCAAATATGTTAGCTTATAATAACTATACAGATTAGTGAAAATAATATTATTTTATTTAAAAGCAAAATGCTTACGAATTTTGAATAATGTCATAGAAAATTACAATAGATAAGTAAGAAAATTCCCAACATAAAATAAATATATTTTATGCAATTTGTTGGTGTAACTTTTGTAATACATTTTGTTATTATATCTGTACCTTTTTCTTACATTAATGTATTGCAGAGGTATGATCATAATTTTCGTGTGTACAAAAACAGTATAAAACTAAAACAAAAAAAATCGCGTTCTATAACTCAAAAAATAAATTTTTTCAAATGTCAAATAAATATATTTCTACTTACTTCTTTCTAAACGCTTGCTAAGATCTATATTTTCAAA
Source organism: Tipula lateralis (assembly GCA_963932295.1). Taxonomy (NCBI): domain Eukaryota; kingdom Metazoa; phylum Arthropoda; class Insecta; order Diptera; family Tipulidae; genus Tipula; species Tipula lateralis. The sequence continues at coordinate 114,755 of CAWVQQ010000509.1, read as the reverse complement.
TTTTTCTTTAATAAACACAACAATCCAAGAAAACTGTAGGCGATATCTTCGGCGAAAACTTGACCGTGTTTAAGTAAAATACATACATATTTGTGTATCGGGAAACAATGTACCAACGATACGAATTATTTTTTTAGGAAAGAAATACGATTTTTGTTTTGGGTTACAGTTGATTACTGAAATTGGCGTTATGAACATTATTTACATTTAAATTATCACAATCTGAAAGTTCACCGATAGTGGTACTATCATTAACCTTATTCATATCTAAGGGTGTTTTCCAAACACCGACTTATTTGCTTATACCGACGTATTCAAATAAGTCTGCTATCGAGGTAGCTTATTTTCTATCTTTTTCTTTCAGCAGAAAACTTATTTGATCATTTTCTATATTTAAATTCAAACATTTGTTCTGGATATGAAAAGAAAACAGTAAAACATTGTATTCAATTAAAAAATAATTTGTTAAATTTGGTTTGATTAGTGGTTGTCAAAATAAGTCACCAAAATCAATTGGAACAGCTTGACTGACTTATTCAAGATGGCGTCAAATAAATCAATAAGTTTGAAATAAGTCGTTGGTTGGAAAACACTCTAATAATCGTATTTATTTATGAAATTTTGTGGTTTTGATGAATCGAGAGGTGTCAAGCAAGTTATAAGTTCGATCAAATGCACAGGAGCAGTTCTTTTGAAAAAATTACTGATTTTGAACCTAAAACAGTAGCACAATTTTAGTTCTTAAAAATGACACTCATAATAAAAATTGGCGCTTTAAGCAAAAGATCCACTTAACTAAAGTTTATTCAAAGTGAAATCTAAACCACAAACTTTCTTAAAACAATATTCGAAAATCAGTTGAGTTTTACAGTAAAAATTTGTCTAGGGCACCCTTAGAGCACAATATTATTATTTATTTTTGAACTAATAAAATCAATTTGATTTAAACACCTCATGAGATATTGTATTTTGATCGGTCATTTTAGTTAATATAATTTTATCTCAGCTACTTAAATTATTTGATTTATACGCACGATGCTATAAAGAATCTATAAATCATTTTGTTAATTATTTAATTCGTTTAACTAGTCGAACCACTACATTAGACATGTTGTATAATAAAAACATTCAAAAGATATTAAAACTCAATATCAGGCATATAGTACTGATAAAATGTATGGAAAACGAATTACATATTTAAATTACACAACAATTTGTAATTTCGATAGCTTAAATCATTTAACTAGCTTAAACCTTAAAATAAGATTTCAAATAAAGCAACTGTTAGAAGTCATCATAAAAAAACTTTTTAAACGTTATTTTGAAAACTAATCAGAATTGCAAGCATGTTGGAGTAAAAAAAGTAAAGATTGTTTTCGAAAGCTAAGACGCACCTGAATGAACACAACTGATACCCATATAAAACAATTTTAGTTTGAAGAATAGAATGGTTATTAAGAAATGAATAAAGTTTCTCCGATGGTGATCCACTGTAAACGTGAAAAGCCCCAGAAACTATGTTTTATTTAATTGATTGCTTTAAATTTTTTTTTGTTTGATTTTGTTACGTGAGAAACGACCAAATCAAACAACAAAATTTGTTTTTTTATCAAAATGTGTCAAAGCAAAGCTAAACATCAGATATCGAGTGGTAATACCTGAAATCTTAAAATAATCAAACCATATAACCATTTAACTATTTTCATTATCTATATTTATAATAAACTAACATATTATTCGGTGTGGTACGCAATTTTTTATCAATTGTCGACATTGTCTACGATTTGTCGACATTGTCGACATTGTCGACACAACTTTTTTAATTGTCGACATACATTGTCGACACGTGTAGACAATGAATTGTCTACGTCATGTAGACAATACGGCACAACACTGATTTACCGTTATTTTGAACAAAATTTAAAATTTTCACGTGCATTTTTATATTGCGTAGGGTAAAAATTTGCATTTTACCCACATTTTAAACTATATAAATAGAACAAAATTGAATTATGGTGACAAAACACACGCTTTGGTAGTAATTTTTGCCAGTTGTAATTTTTTCTGTGATTTTGTTCATTATTTGTCCATTTGAACGTCATTTTGAAATGACGATCATATGGACAAATTATAAATAGAATACAAAAAAAAAAAATAAGCAAAAATTACTACCAAAGCGTGTGTTTTATCACCACAAATGTATTTGTGTATATTCCAGTTATTCAAATTTTGGGAAAAATGGACAATTCAACCCCACGCAACATGAAAGTTTACGTAAAAATTTAATATTTTGTTCGGAATAACGGTAAAATTGAAAAGTTTTGTGTAAACTTGTCTATTTACCATCATTTGGAACCAAATTTTAAATTTTAATGTACATTTTTATATTGCGTGGGATTTAATTGTGCATTTTACCCACACTTTGAACAATTTAAATATAAAAAAATTGAATTGTGGTGACAAAACACACGCTTTGGTAGTTATTTTTGCCTATTTATATTTTTTTTTGTGTGTTATTTTGAACTCAATATTTAATTTTTAAGTGCAATTTTATGTCATTTGGGCTAAAATTCTCCATTTAACCGAAATTTTGAACCATTTTAATATGAAACAATTGAGTTGTGGTGATAAAACACACTTCAGTAGAATTGTGGTATAAATTATTCAAAATGACGTTCAAATTGACAAATAATGAATAAAAAAACAAAAAAAATTTAAATTAGCAAAAAATACTGCCAAAGCGTGTGTTTTATCACCACAACTCAATTATTTTTATATTTCAAGTGTCCAAACTGTGGGTTGAATGGACCATTAAACTTTTTAATATATTGTTCGAAATTTTGGTATTAATTGTTCAAAATGACGTTCAAATGTACAAATAATGAATAAAAACACAAAAAAAATATAAATTAGCAAAAAATACTACCAAAGCGTGTGTTAGATCATCACACCTCAATTTTTTTATATTTCAATTGTCCAAAATATGGGTAAAACTGACCATTTAACCCCGCGCAACATAAAAATGCACGTAAAAATTTAATATTTTGTTCGAAATATTGGTAAAACAGGCAAGTTTTGTGTAAACTTGTCAATTATTCGTTATTTTGAACAAAATTTTAAATTTTTACGTGAAATTTAATGTTGCGTAGGGTTAAATTGTGCGTTTTACCCACATTTTGAACTATTGTAATGTCAACAAATTAAGTTGTGGTGACAAAACAAACGCTTTGGCAGTAATTTTTGCTAATTAATATATTTTTGTGTTTTTGTTTATTATTTGTCCATTTAAACGTAATTTTGAAAGATATGTACCAAAACCTTAACAAAATAATGAGTAAATGGAGAATTTCACCCAAAATTACATAAAATTGCACCTTAAAATTAAATATTCTTATCAAAATAACGGTAAATGGACAAGTTGACCCAAAACTTGTCGTTTTTACCGTTATTTTGAACCAAATATTTAATTTTTAAGTTCATTTTAGTGTCATTTGGGTTAAAATTCTCCAATAAACCGATATTTTGAACAGTTTGAATATTAAATAATTGAGTTGTGGTGATAAAATAAACTTTGGTAGAATTTTGGTATAAAATGTTCAAAATGACGTTCAAATGAACCAATAATGAAAAAATATACAAACAAAATATAAATTAGCAATGAATACAACCAAAGTGTGTGTTTTGTCACTACAAATCTATTTTGTATATTCCAATTGTTCAAAATTTGGGTAAAATGAACAATAAAACCCCACGCAACATAAAAATGCACGAAAAAATTTAATAATTTGTTCGAAATAATGGTTAAACAGACAAGTTTTGTGTGGACTTGTCAATTGTTCGTTATTTTGAACAAATTTTAAAATTTAAACGTGAATTTTAATGTTGCGTTATTTTAAATTGTGCATTTTACCCACAATTTGAACAATTTTAATGTCAACAAATTGAGTTGTGGTGACAAAACACACGCTTTGGTAGTAATTTTTGCTTATTTATATTTTTGTTGTGTTATTTTGAACCAAATATTTAATTTTCAAGTGCAATATAATGTCATTTGGGCTGAAATTCCACAATAAACTGACATTTTGAACAATGCCAATATGAAACAATTGAGTTGAAGTGAGAAAATTAACTTTGGTAGATTTTTGGTATCAATTGTTCAAAATGACGTTCAAATGGACAAATAATGAAAAACAATACAAAAAAAAAAAATAAGCAATAATTTCTACCAAAGCGTGTGTTTCATCACCACAACTCAATTTTTTTTATAAATCAATGGTCCAAAATGTGGGTAAAATGGACCATTTAACCCCGCGCAACATAACAATGCACTTTAAACTTTAATACTTTGTTCGAAATAACGGTAAAACAGGCAAGTTATGTGTTAACTTGTCTATTAACCGTTATTTCGAACCAAATTTTAATTTTAAATGTGCATTTGAATTTTGCGTGAAGAAAATTGTGCATTTTACCAACAAATACACATATAAAAACAATACAAATATAAAAAAATTGAATTGTGGTAACAAAACAAATGCTTTGGTAGTAGTTTTAGCTTACTAATATTTTTTTTGTGTTATTTTGAACCAAATTTTTAATTTTAAATGGCATTTTATTGTCATTTGGGCTAAAATTCTCCAATTAACCGACATTTTGAACAATTTTAATATGAAACAATTGAGTTGTGGTGATAAAACACACTTTGGTAGAATTTTGGAATTTATTGATCAAAATTACGTTCAAATGGACAAATATTGAATCAAAGTACAAACAAAATATATAAATTAGCCAAAATTACTACCAAAGCGTGTGTTTTATCACCACAACTCAATTTTTTTATATTTCAATTGTCCAAAATGTGGGTAAAATGGACCGATTAACCCCGCGCAACATAACAATGCACTTTAAACTTTAATACTTTGTTCGGAATAACGTTAAAACAGGCAAGTTATGTGAAAACTTGTCTATAAACCGTTATTTTGAACCAAATTTTAAATTTAAACGTGCATTTTAATGTTGCGTGTAGAAAATTGTGCATTTTACCAAAAAATACAAAAATAAAACAAAACAAATATATAAAAATTGAATTGTGTTAACAAAACAAATGCTTTGGTAGTAGTTTTTGCTTATTTATATTTTTTTTTGTGTTATTTTGAACCTAATTTTTAATTTTAAATGGCATTTAAATGTCATTTGGGCTACAATTCTCCAATTAACCGACATTTTGAACAATTTTAATATAAAACAATTGAGTTGTGGTGATAAAACACACTTTGGTAGAATTTTGGTATTAATTGATCAAAATTACGTTCAAATGGACAAATATTGAATGAAAATACAAACAAAATATAAAAATTAGCAAAAATTACTACCAAAGCGTGTGTTTTATCACAACAACTCAATTTTTTTATATTTCAATTGTCCAAAATGTGGGTAAAATGGACCATTTAACCCCGCGCAACATAAAAATGCACGTTTAAATTTAATATTTTGTTCGAAATAACGGTAAAACAAACAATTTTTGTGTAAACTTGTCAATTTACCATTATTTCGAACCAAATTTGAAATTTTTATGTGCATTTTGATATTGCGTGGGGTTAAATTGTGCATTTTACCCACATATTGAACAATTTAAATATTAAAAAAATTGAATTTTGGTGACAAAACACACGCTTTGGTAGTTATTTTTGCTTAATAATATTTTATTTGTGTTATTTTGAACCAAATATTTAATTTTTAAGTGCAAATTAATGTCATTTGGGCTGAAATTCTCCATTTAACTGACATTTTGAAAAGATTTTATATAAAACAATTGAGTTGTGGTAATAAAACACACTTTAGTAGAATTTTGTTATTAATTGTTCAAAATGACGTTCACATCGTCGGTAAAATGGACCATTCATTCCCTCGCAACATTATAATGCAAGTAAAACTTTAATATTATGTTCGAAATAACGGTAAAACAGACAAGCTTTGTGAAAACTGGTCAATTCTTCGTTTTTTCGAACAAAATTATAAATTTTAACGTGCATTTTTTTGTTGCGTAGGGTAAAATTTTGCATTTTACCCACATTTTAAACAAAACAAATATAAAAAATTGAATTGTGGTGACATAACAAAAGTATAGCCAGACGTAGTTATGAAACCAACACAAAAAAATATTCATAAGCAAAAATTACTACCAAAGGGTAGGTAGTAATTTTTTCTTATGAATATTTTTTTGTGTTGGTTTGAACCAAATATTTAATTTCTAACTGCAATTAGTGTCCTTAAATTCTCAAAAACTGACATTTTGAACAATTTTAATATGAAACAATTGAGTTGTTGTGATAGAACACACTTTGGTAGAATTTTGGTATTGATTGTTCAGAATGACGTTCAAATGGACAAAGAATGAATTAAAACACAAAAAAAATGTAAATTAGCAAAACATACTACTAAAGCGTGTGTTTTATCACCACAACTCAACTTTTTTATATTTCAATTGTCCAAAATGTGGGTTAAATTGACCATTTAACCCCGCGCAACGTAAAAATGCACGTTGAAAATAAAAATTTTGTTCGAAATAACGATAAAACAGACAAGTATTGTTAAAACTTGTCTATTTACCGTTATTTCGAACCAAATTTTAAATTTGTACGAGCATTTTTATATTGCATGGGGTTAAATTGTGCATTTGACCCACATTTTTAACAATTTAAATATCAAAAAATTGAGTTGTGGTGACAAAACACACGCTTTGGTAGTAATCTTTGCTAATTAATTTTTTTTTGTGTTTTTGTTCATTATTTGTCCATTTGAACGTCATTTTGAACAATATGTACCAAAATCTTAATAAAATAATTGTTTAAAAGAGAAGTAAGATGATCGTCCCATTTCATAACTACATCTGGCTATACTTTTGTATCATGTACTTTTTTAATTTCCTGTATATAATACTTTTTTTACTGCTAAGCATTAAAGGAACTTGTAAACTTTAGTCACGTTTTTTATTGCCGTCTGGGCTTGTGCATTTTCAGCATCTTGAACCTCAAAAAAGCATTTGATGATTCGGAGCTTCTGCGTCGTGTGGGGCTACTACGCGAACTGGTATCAACGAGATTGGAAACGTGTGTTTCAATGGAGGATTATGTGAACAAAATTGTTTCGACGGCACACAAATTAAATGGCGAGGGTATGCAGATAGCCGATGCTTGGATCGGTACACTTTTATTAGCGGGGTTGACTGAAGATTTCAAACCAATGATCATGGCAATTGAAAGTTCTTCTGTTGGTATATCATCCGATTTGATTAAAACGAAATTATTACAAGAAGTTCGTTCTAATGATGGAGCTTCTTCTTCGGTTGCTGTGTTTGCTAAAAAAAAACAGTCCAGAAATAATGTTAAAAATCGTGAAAAGAAAAAAGATGTGAAATGCTATGGTTGTGGTGGTATCGGTCATTAAAAGAATAAGTGTCCAAGTGCAAAATCTGAGGCAGACCATAAGCAAAAGTCGATACTTGTCTCTTCTTGCTTCACGTCAAATGAACTTACACCAGGTGAGTGGTATATTGATTCAGGGGCGTCCAAACATATGACGTGTGTTGCTGATTGGATGATAAATTCCAAAAATTCGACTGGAACAGTAACAATTGCAAATGAAAAAAAACTAACCTCAAATATGGAAGGTGATGTTCGACTTAAACTCAAAACATTTGGCTTAAAGAACTCTAAGTATGGTTATTGCATTTATTACAATTGCAACGGAGGCAAGGTATTGATTGTTGCTTTGTACGTTGACGACTTGATGTTATTTTCAAATGATGTTCTGCAAAAGAAAAAACTCAAGTCATTTTTAATGAGTCAGTTTAAAATGAAAGATCTCGGTCAGGCAAGAGAAGTTTTGGGAATGCGTATCACGAGAAGCAAAAATAGAAAGTTAATTTCAATTGATCAAAGTCACTACATTCAAAAATTGCTTGAGAGATTTAATATGGACCAATGCAATGCTGTTCGGTCGCCAGTAGATATGAACCAAAAACTCACTTCTGATTTTTCACCCAAAAATGAGGCGACTCGAAAAGAAATGGAATGCGCAGTCGGAAGTCTTCTGTTCGTAGCACAAGTGTCTCGTCCAGACATTCAATATGCAGTTTCGTCAGTGAGTCGTTTCAACAATAATCCCGGCAAATCACATTGGCTGGCAGTCAAAAGGATAATGCGATATCTTAAAGGTACGATCGATTTCAAATTAACTTTTTCAGGAGAAACAAGTAATTGTCTTGAAGGTTTTTGTGACTCGGATTGGGCGAGTGACATGCTAGATCGCCGATCAACAACGGGATACGTTTTTAAGTCGCAAGCTGGTGCTGTGAGTTGGTCTTCAAAAAAACAACCAACAATTGCACTCTCAACGACCGAAGCTGAATATATGTCAATGTCAGCCGCAACTCAAGAAGCCCTATGGCTAAAAGGACTTCGTGATGAATTATTCGAAGAGCATAATCAAGGACCTGTTAAAATTCATTGTGATAATGTAGGTGCTATAAAACTTGGTGAGAAAACTGCATTTTCTCCTCGTACAAAGCACATTGATGTACGTCCTCATTTTTTGCGTGAAAAGGTTAATCAAAAACTTGTAGAGTTAAGTAATGTGGCAACGAAGTATATGGTAGCCGATAGTTTGACCAAAGCAGTATCTCCTAAAAAACATAGTTGGTGCTCAAGTGGTATGAACATCATTGAAACGAGTAAATGTGATGCTAGTGGAGATGTTGAAAAGAGAAAAAAGATTATCGTCCCATTTCATAACTACATCTGGCTATACTTTTGTATCATGTCCTTTTTTAATTTCCTGTATATAATGCATTCTGTGCATTTTACCCACATTTTGAACAATTTAAATATTAAAAACTTGAATTGTGGTGACAAAACACACGCTTTGGTAGTAATTTTTGCTAATTAATATTTTTTTTGTGTTATTTTGAACAAAATATTAAGTTTTAAATGCAATTTAATGTCATTTGGGCTGAAATTCTCTATTCAACCGACATTTTGAACAATTTAAACATGTAACAATTGAGTTGTGGTGATAAAACACACTTTGGTAGAGAAATGGTTTTAATAAATCAAAATAAAACATACTTTTTAGAGAAATGGTATTTATTTATCAAAATGGACAAATAATGAATTCAAACACAAAAAAATATAAATTAGCAAAAACTACTACTAAATCGTGTCTTTTATCACCACAACACAATTTTTTTATATTTCAATTGTCCAAAATGTGGGTAAAATGGACCATTTAACCCCGCGCAACATAAAATGGCACGTAAAAATTTAATATTTTGTTTGAAATGACGGTTAAACAGGCAAGTTTTGTGTAAACTTGTCTTTTTACCGTTATTTCGACTCAAATTTTAAATTTAAATGTGCATTTTTATGTTGCGTTTGGTTAAATTGTGCGTTTTACCAACAAATTCTAATATTAAAACAATACAAATATAAAAAAAGTAAAGTGACAAAACACACGCTTTGGTAGAAATTTTTGCTTATGTTATTTTGAACCAAATTTTTAATTTTTAAGTGCAATTTAATGTCATTTGGGCTGAAATTCTCCAATTAACCGACATTTTGAACAATTTTTATATAAAACAATTAAGTTCTGGTGATAAAACACACTTTGGTTAAATTTTGGTATTAATTGTTCAAAATGACGTTCAAATGGACCAATAATGAATAAAAACACAAAAAAATATAAATTAGCAAATTATACTACCAAAGCGTGTGTTTTATCACCACAACTCAGTTTTTTGTATTTTAATTGTCCAAAATGTGAGTAAAATGGACCATTTAACCCCGCGCAACATAAAAATGCACGTAAAAATTAAAAATTTTGTTCGAAATAACGGTAAAACCGACAAGTTTTGTGTAAATTTATCCATTGTTTGTTATTTTGAACCAAATTATAAATTTTTACGTGCATTTTTATGTTGCACAGGGTTAAATTGTGCATTTTACCCTTTTTTTATACAAAACAAATATAAAAACATTGAATTGTTGTGACAAAACAAACGCTTTGGTAGTAATTTTTGCTTATAAATATGTTTTTTTGTGTTATTTTGAACCAAATATTTAATTTTTAAGTGCAATTTAGTGTCGTTTGGGCTAAAATTCTCGATTTAACCGACATTTTGAACAATTTTAATATAAAACCATTGAGTTGTGGGGATAAAACACACTTTGGTAGAATTTTGGTATTTATTGTTCAAAATGACGTTCAAATGGACAAATAATTAATAAAAACACAAAAAAAATCTAAATTTTCTTTTATTTATTTATAAATAATTCTACAAATACGACTTGACATTAAAAATGACGTTATAGTCAGACATATAAAATAATTTTAAAAATCAGGAAGAAGCAAGGTGTTGCTTCAATCTTCGTTTTAAGGTATCCTTGCTAGAAGTAAAATTGAACAGGTGATTTATGTGATTAAAGCTTTTGCACATCATGTTAATCGGTTCATTAGAAGTTGGTTCCATAGTTGGTTCTATGGACATCAACTTGCAAGAATTCATTTTTTCTTATATGTCTACTGGGTACTTTAATTTGTAAATTTTCCAGCATTGATTGTGCGTCAATGTGACCTTATAAAATATTACCAACAAACGAACACTTTAAAAGCTCACGTCTTTTTTCCAGAGTTGCTTTGTTGTTTGTTTTGCAGCCATCCAGATATGGTGGTAAACGTTGCAGGTTTTCATGATATGGTAATTCGTAATCATACTCCCAACCGCTTTTCCAAGTTAAATGACGGATAAACTTATTCTGAATACCCTCAAGTTTACCGATGTTTGTATCATAAAATGGACACCAAACAGTAACAGCGTATTCCAGTTGTGAACGTTCGTATGCGAAATACAGAATCTTAATTGTCTCCAGGTCATAAATGTCTCCCGTCCATCGTTAAATAAAACCCCACATAGAATTAGATTTAGCAACACATTGTTCTATATGTTTGTTATTGCTCATATTTTCCACGAAAATAACACCAAGGTCTTTGATCTCTGATACTCGCTTTAGTGGCATATTGTTAACTTCGTAATGTTTAAAACTGGATTTAATTTCCGGTGGAATGATAAAGTCTTTCACTTATTGATGTTCAGACTAAGAAGATTTGACTCACACCATATCGCTTAAAAGTCAATGTCCTCTTGATGTTTCTCGGCATCGCTTAAGTTCTCGACAGTTCTATATATTTTAAAGTCATCAGCAAACATTAAAATTTTAGAGTGTAGAATGACTTCAGTTATTGCTTCGTAAAAATGGTAAAAATCCAATTATCACCACAACTCAGTTTATTTATATTTCAATTGTCCAAAATTTGGGTAAAATGTACCATTTAACCCCGCGCAACATAACAATGCACTTATAACTTTAATACTTTGTTCGAAATAACGGTAAAACGGTGATTATAAAACACACGCTTTGGTAGTATTTTTTGCAAATCAATATTTTTTTGTGTATTTTTTTTCCTTATATGTCCATTTGAACGTCATTTTGAACAATAATTACCAAAATTCTACCAAAGTTAATTTTATCACCATAACTCAATTGTTTCAAATTGAAATTGTTCAAAATATCGGTTAAATGGAGAAATTTCAGCCCAAATGACATTCAATTGTCCTTAAAAATTAAATATTTGGTTCAAAATAACGCAAATAAAATTTTAATAAGCAAAATTTACTACCAAACCGTGTGTTTTGTCACCACAATTCTATTTTTTGATATATAAATTGTTCAAAATGTGGGTGAAATGCACAATTTAACCCCATGCAATATAAAAATGCACGTAAAAATTTAAAATTTGTTCGAAATAACGGTAAAAAGACAAGTTTACACTAAACTTTTCTATTTTACCGTCATTTTGAACAAAATATTAATTTTTTACCTGCATTTTTATGTTGCGTGGGGTTAAATGGTCCATTTGACTCAAATAATGAACAATTGGAATATACAAAAATATATTTGTGGTGATAAAACACACGCTCTGGTAGTAGTTTTTGCTAATTTATATTTTTTTTTTGTATTTTTCATCATTATTTGTCTATTTGGACGGCATTTTGAACAAGTTATACCAAAATTCTACCAAAGTTAATTTTATCACCACAACTCAATTGTTTTATATTGAAATTGTTCAAAATGTCGGTTTAATGAAGAATTTCACCCCAAATGACATTAAATTGCACTTACAAATTAAATATTTGGTTCAAAATAATAGGTCAAACGACAAGTTTTGTGTCAATTGGTCTATTTACCGTTATTTCGATTTAAATATTTAATTTTTAGGTGCAATTTAATGTCATTTAAGGTGAAACTGCATTTACGCATTATTTTGAAAAGATTTTGGTTCATATCGTTCAGAATCTCGTTCAAATGGACAAATAATGAACAAAAACACAAAAAAATCTAAATAAGCAAAAATTACAACTGAAGCGTGTGTTTTGTCACCGCAACTCAATTTTTTGATATTTAAATTGTTCAAAATGTTGGTTAAATGCACAATTTAACCCCACGCAATATCAAAATGTACGTAAAAATTGTTAATTTTATTTCGAAATAACGGTTAATAGACAATTTTACACAAAACTTGTCTATTTTACCGTTATTGTAAACAAAATATTAAATGTTCACGTGCATTTTAATGTTTCGTTGGGTTATATTGTCCATTTTTATCAAAATTTTAGCAATTGGAATATACAAAAATAGATTTCAGGTGATAAAACACACGCTTTGATAGAAGTTTTCGCTTATTTATATTTTGTTTGTATTTTTATTCATAATTTGTCCATTTGAACGTCATTGTGAACAATTAATTCCAAAATTTTACCAAAGTTTATTTGATCACCACAACTCAATAGTTTCATAATAAAATTGTTCCAATTGTCGGTAAAATGGAGAGCTTTAACCCAAATGACATAAAATTGCACTTAAAAATTTAATATTTGATTCATAATAACGGTAAAAACGACAAGTTACCGTTATTTCGATTAGTATATTTAATTTTTAAGGTGCAATTTTATGTGATTTGGGGTTAAATTCTACATTAACCCATTATTTTGTTAAGAGTTTTTAATACATATCGTTCAAAATGACGTTCAAATGGACAAATAATGATCAAAAACACAAAAAAATATTATTAAGCAAAAATAACTACCAAAGCGTGAGTTTTGTCACCACAATTTAATTTTTATATATTTAAATTGTTCAAAATGTGGGTTAAATGTAAATTTTTATCCCACGCATTTTAAAAGTGCAAGTTAAAATTTAAATTTTGTTCGAAATAACGATAAATAGAAAAGTTTACACAAAACTTGTCTGTCTTACCGTTATTTCGAACCAATAGTAAAGTTAACTTGCAATTTTATGTTGGGCGGGGTTAAATGGTCCAATATACCCAAAATGTGAACAATTGAAATATAAAAAAATTAAGTTATGATGATAAAACACATGTTTTGGTAGTAATTATTACTTATTTATATATTTTTTTGTTTAAATTCCCTATTTTTCCATTTGAACGTCATTTTGAACAATTAATACCAAAATTCTACCAAAGTGTGTTTAATCACCACATCTCAATTTTAACATATTGAAATTGTTCAAAAAGTCAATTCAATGGAGAATTTCAGCCCAAATGATATTTAATTGCACTTTCTTATTGAATATTTGGTTCACAAGATTACAAAAAAAATATTTTAAAGCAAACATTACTACCAAACCGTGTGTTTTGTTACCACAATTCAAGTTTTTGATTTTAAAATTGTTCAAAATGTGGATAAAATGCACAATTTAACCCCACGCAATCTAAAAGTGCACGTTAAAATTTAAAATTTTGTTCAAAATAACGGTAAATAGACAGGTTAACACTAAACTTTTATATTTTACCGTTATTTCGAACAAAATATTAATTTTTTACGTGAGTTTCTATGTTGCGTGGGTTTATATGGTCCATTTTACCTCCGTGTTCGACAATTGAAAGACAAAAAAACTGAATTGTGAAGCTAACATAAACGCTTTGGTAGTAATTTTTGCTAATTTTTATTTTTTTGTATTTTTATTCATCATTTGACCAATTGGACGTCATTTTGAACAATAAATACCAAAATTCTACAAAAATTAATTTTATCACCACAACTCAATTGATTCATATTGAAGTTGTTCAAAATGTCGGTTAAATGAAGAATGTCAACCCAAATGACATTAAATTGCACTTAAAAATTAAGTATTTGGTTCAAAATAACGGTAAAAATGACAAGTTTTGTATCAACTTGTCTATTTACCGTTATTTCGATTTAAATATTTTATTTTTGGGTGCAATCAAATGTCAATTGGGGTGAAGTTTAAATGGACAAATGATGATTCAAAATCCAAAAAAATATTAATAAGCAAAACGTACTACCAAAGCGAGTGTTTTGTCACCACAATTCAATTTTTTTATAAAAAAAATTGTTCAAAATGTGGGTTAAATGCAAAATTTAACCCCATGCAATAAACAAATGCACGTAAAAATTTAAAATGTGGTTCGAAATAACGGTAAGAAGACCAGTTTACACAAAAGTTGTCTTTTTCACCGTTATTTCGGACAAAACATAAAATTTTTACGTTTTTTTTATGTTTTGCGGGGTTGAATGGTCAATTTTACCTACTTTTTGGACAATTGAAATATAAAAAAATTGAGCTGTGGTGATAAAACACACGCTTTGGTAGAAATTATTGCTAATTTATATTTTTTTGTGTTTTTATTCATTATTTGTCCATTTGAACGGCATTTTTAACAATTAATACAAAAATTCTATCAAAGTATGTTTTATCACCCCCACTCAATTATTTCATATAAACATTGTTCAAAATATCGGTTAAATGGAGAATTTCAGCCCAAACGACATTTAATTGTACTTAAAATTTCCATATTTGATTTAAAAAAACACAAAAAAAAATATTAATAATCAAAAATTACTACCAAAGCGTGTGTTTTGTCACCACAATTCAATTTTTTAATATTTTAATTGTTCAAAATGAGGGGAAAATGCACAATCTAACCCCACGCAATATAAAACTGCACGTAAACATTTAAAATTTGGTTCGAAATAACGGCAAATAGACAAGTTTACACATAGCTTGTCTGTTTTACCGTGATTTCGAACAAGAAATTTAATTTTTACGTAAATTTTTATTTTTCGCTGGGTTAAATTGTCCATTTTACCCATACTTTGGACAATTTAAATAAAAAAAAATTTAGTTGTGGTGATAAAACACATACTTTGGTAGTAATTTTAGCTAATTTACTTTCTATTTGTGTTTTTATTTATTATTTGTCCATATGAACGTCACTTAAAAATGACGTTCAAATGGACAAATAATGAACAAGAACACAAAAAAAATTATAACTGGCTAAAACTTCCACAAAAACGTGTGTTTTGTCACCATAATTCAATTTTTTTCTATTTATTTAGTTCAAAATGTGGGTAAAATGCAAATTTTAACAATACGCAATATAAAAATGCACGTGAAAATTTAAAAATTGATTCCAAATAACGGTAAATAGACAAGGTTACAAAAAACTTGTCTGTTTTACCGTTATTTCGAACAAAATACTAATTTTAACTTGCATTTTTTTAATTCGCGGGGTTAAATGGTCCATTTTACCCACATTTTGGACAGTTGAAATATTAAAAAATTGAGTTGTGGTGATAAAACACACGCTTTGGTAGAAATTATTGCTAATTTATATTTTTTTCTGTTTTTATTCAATATTTGTCCATTTGAACGTCATTTTGCCCAATTAATACCAAAATTCTACCAAAGTGTGTTTTATCACCAGTACTCAATTGTTTTATATTTTATTGTTCAAAATGACGGTAAAATGGAGAATTTCACATTAAAATACACTTAAAAATTAAATATTTGATTCAAAATAATGCAAAAAAAAAATATTGATAAGCAAAAATTAATACCAAAGCGTGCGTTTTGTCACCACAATTCAATTTCTTTATATTTAAATTGTTCAAAATGTGGTAAAAATGCAAATTTTAACTTCACGCATTATAAAAATGCACTTTAAAATTAAAAATTTGGTTTGAATTAACGGTAAATAGACAAGTTTACATTATACTTGTCTGTTTTACCGTTATTTCGAACAAAATATTAAATTTGTACGTGCATTTTATGATGCGCGGGGTTACATGGTCCATTTAACCCACATTTTGAACAATTGAAATATAAAAAAATTGATTGGTGATTATAAATACACGCTTTGGTAGTATTTATTGCTAATTTATATTTTTTTTGTGTTTTTATTCCTTATTTCTCCATTTGAACGTCATATTGAACAATTGTGTTTTATCACCAAAACTCAATTGTTTCATATTGACATTGTTCAAAATGTCGGTTAAATGGAGAATTACAGCCCAAATGACATTCAATTGTACTGAAAAATTAAATATTTGGTTCAAAAAAACGCAAAAAAATTTTAATAAGCAAAAATTACTACCAAGGCGTGTGTTTTGTCACCACAATTCAATTTTTTGATATTTTAATTGTTCAAAATGTGGGTTAAATGCACAATTAAACCCCACGCAGTATAAAAATGCACATTAAAATTTAAAATTGGTTCGAAATAACGGTAAATAGACCAGTTTAAACAAAACTTGTCTATTTAACCGTTAATTTAAACAAAATATTAATTTTTTACTTGCAATTTTATGTTGCGCTGGGTTAAATGGTCCATTTTACCCAAATTTTGAACAATTGGAATACACAAAAATAGATTTGTGGTGCTTTAACACACGCTTTGGTAGTAATTTTTGCTAATTTATATTTTCCATTTGTATTTTTATTCATTATTTGTCTATTTGGACGTCATTTTGAACAAGTATTACCAAAATTCTACCAAAATAAATGTTATCACCACAACTTAATTGTTTCATATTTAAATTGTTCAAAATGTCGGTTAAATGAAGAATTTCACCCGAAATGACATTAAATTGCACGTTTAAATTAAATATTTGGTTCAAAATAACGGTAAAACGACAAGCTTTGTGTCTATTTGTCCATTTCCATTATTTCGATTTAAATATTTAATTTAAAGGTGCAATTTAATGTCACTCAAGATGAAACTCCACATTTTTGAATTATTTTGTAAAGATTTTGGTCCAATCGTTTAGAATGACATTCAAATGGACAAATAATGAACAAAAACAGAAAAAAAATCTAAATAAGCAAAAACTACTACTGAAGCGTGTATTTTGTCACCGCATCTCAATTTTTAGATATTAAAATTGTTCAAAATGTTGGAAAAATGCACAATTAAACCCCACGCAATATAGAAATGCACGTAAAAATTGTTAATTATGTTCGAAATAACGGTAAATAGACAAGTTTACACAAAACTTGTCTATTTTACCGTTATTGTGAACAAAATATAAAATTTTCACGTGCATTTAAATGTTTCCTGGGGTTATATTGTCCATTTTTAACAAAATTTGAGAAATTGGAATATACAAAAATAGATTTGTGGTGACAAAACACACGCTTTGATAGTAATTTTTGCTAATTTATATTTTGTTTGTATTTTTATTCATAATTTGTCCATTTACACGTCATTGTGAACAAATAATACCAAAATTCTTCCAACGTGTGTTTAACCACCACATCTCATTTTTTTCATATTGAAATTTTTCAATATGTCAATTAAATGGAGAATTTCACCCCAAATGACATTAAATTGCACTTAAAAAATAAAAATTTGGCTCAAAATAACCCAAAAATATAATTAAAAGGAAAAATTACTACCAAAGCGTGTGTTTTTGCGCCACAATACAATTTTTTTAAAATTAAAATTGTGCAAAATGTGGGTTAAATGGACAATATAAACCCACGCAACATGAAAATGCACGTTAAAATTTATTATTTTCTTCGAAATAACGGTAAAAACAGACAAGTTTTAAATTAAATTGTCTATTTATATTTAATTGGAATATACATAAATACAGTTATGGTGATAAAACACACGCTTTGGTATAATTTTTTGCTGATTAATAGTGTTTTTGTTTTTTATTCATTATTTGTCCATTTGAACGTATTTTTGAATTATTACCAAAATTCTACCAAAGTGTGTTTTATCACCACAATTCAATTGTTTCATATTGAAACTGTTCAAAATGTCGGTTTAATGAAGAATTTCAGCCCAAATGACATTAAATTGCATTTTAAAATAAAATATTTGGTTCAAAATAACACAAAAAAAATATAAATTAGCAAAAATTACAACCAAGGCGTGTGTTTTGTCACCACAATTCAATTTATGTATTACAATTGTTCAAAATGTGGGTTTTATGCACAATTTAACCCCACGCAATATGTAAATGCAAGTTTAAATTTAAAAAAAATTTCTAAAAAAATGTTAAATAGACAAGTTTAAACAAAACTTGTCTATTTACCGCTATTTCGAACAAAACATTAAAATTTTACGTGCATTTTAATGTTGCGTGGGGTTAAATGGTCAATTTTACCCAAATTTTGAACAATTAGAATATACATAAATAGATTTTAGGTGACAAAACACACGCTTTGGTAGTAATTTTTGCTAGTTTATATTATTTTGGTATTTTTATGCTTTATTTAATCATTTGAACGTCATTTTTAACAGTTATTATCAAAATTCTACCGAAGTGTGTTAAATCACCACAACTCAATTGTTTCATATTGAAATTGTTCAAAATGTTGGTTTAATGGAAAATTTTAGCTCAAATGACATTAAATTGCACTTAAAAATTAAATATTTGGTTCGAAGCAACACAAAAAATATTTATTAGCAAAAATTACTACCAAAGCCTGTGATTGGTCAACACAATTCAATTTTTCTATATTAAAATTGTTCAAAATGTGGGTAAAATGCACAATTAACCCTCACGCAATATGAAAATTCACGTAAAAATTCCAAAAAATATCGTAAAATAGACAAGTCTACACATAACTGGTTTGTTTTATCATTATTTCGATTTAAATATTAAAATTTTACGTTCATTTTTATGTTGCATGGTGTTATATTGTCCATTTTACCAAAATTTGAACATTTGAATAAACAAAAATAGATTTGTGGTGATAAAATACACGCTTTTTCACATAGTAATTTTTGCTAATTTATTTTATTTTTGTATTTTATTTCATTATTTGTCCATTTGAACGTCATTTTTAACAATTTATACCAAAATTCTACGAAAGTTAATTTTATCCCCACAACTCAATTGTTTCATATTGAAATTGTTCAAAATGACGGTAAAATGGAAAATTTCAACCAAAACAAGATTAAATTGCACTTGAAAATAAAATATTTGGTTCAAAATTACCGTTCAACCGACATGTTTTGTGTCAACTTGTTTATCCATTATTTCGATTAGAATATTTAATTTTTAGGTGCAATTTTATGTCATTTTGGGTGAGATTCTCCATTAACTCATTATTTTGTTAAGATTTTGGTACATGTCGTTCGAAATGACGTTTATTTGGACAAATAATGAACAAAAACACAAAAAAATATAAATAAGCAAACTTTACTACTAAAGCGTGGAGTTTGTCACCACAACTCAATTTTTTGTTATTAAAATTGTTCAAAATGTGGGTAAAATGCACAATTTAACCCAACGCAAAATAAAAGTGCACGATTTAATTTAAAATTTGGTTCGAAATAACGGTAAATAGACAAGTTAACAGTAAACTGGTCGGTTTTATCATTATTTCGAACAAAATATTAAACTTTTACGTAAAATTTTATGTTTTGCGGATTTAAATGGTCCATTTGACCCATATTTTGGACAATGAAAATATAACAAAATTAAGTTGTGGTGATTAAACGCACGCTTTGGTCGTCATTTTTGCTAATTTATAGTTTTTTTGTGTTTTTAGTCATTATTTGTCCATTTTAACGTCATTTTGAACAATTAATACCAAAATTCTAGCGAAGTAAGTTTTATCACCACAACTGAATTACTTCACTCTTTTAAAATTGTTCAAAATGTCGGTTAAATGGAGAATTTCACCCCAAATGACATTAAATTGCACTTAAAAATGAAATATTTGGATCACAATAACACAAAAAAAATATTAATAAGCAAAAATTACTACTTAAGCGTGTGTTTTGTCGCCACCACTCCATTTTTTTATATTTCACCAAAGCGTGTGTTTTGTCAACACAATTCTATTTTTTTTATATTTAAATTCTTCAAAGTGTGGATAAAATGCACAATTTAAGCCCCGCAATATAAAAATGCACGTTAAAATTTAAAATTTTTTCGAAATATTGATTAATAAACAAGTTAACATAAATATGTCTGTTTAACCGTTATTTCGATCAAAATATTAAATTTTTACGTGCATTGTTATGTTGCGTGGGGTTAAATTATCCATTTAACCCACATTTTGAACAATTGGAATATACAAAAATTGGGTCATAAAACACAAGCTTGGTAGTAAATGTTGCTTATTTATATTTTTTTTGTATTTTTATTCATAATTTGTCCATTTGAACGTCATTTTGAACAAGTAATACCAAAATTCTACCAAAGTGTGTTTTATCACCATAACTTAATTGTTTTCTAATTTAAATTGTTCAAAATGTCAGTTAAATGGAGAATTTCATCCAATTGACATTAAATTGCACTTAAAAATTAAGTATTTGATTCATAATAACGGTATAAAGACAAGTTTTGTGTCAACTTGTCTTTTTACCGTTTTTTCGATTAAAATATTTATTTTTTAGGTATAATTTTATGTCATTTGGGGTGAAATTCTTTATTAACCCATTATTTTGTTAAGATTTTGGTACATGTCGTTCAAATGGACAAATGATGAACAAAAAACACAAAAAAAAATACTTATTAGCAAAAGTAACTTCTTAAGCGTGTGTTTTGTCACCACAATTCACTTTCTTTGTATTTAAATTGTTCATTATTGGGAAATTGCACAATTTAACCCACGCAATATAAAAAAGCACGTTAAAATAAAATTTGGTTCGAAATAACGGAAATAGACAAATATACACAAAACTGGTCATTTTTACCGTTTTTCGAACAAAATATTAAATTTTACGTGCATTTTATGTTGCGCGGGGTTGAATGGTCAATTAACCAACATTTTTGAACAATTGAAATATAAAAAAATTGAGTTGTGGTGATAAAACACAAGCTTTGGTATAATTAATTGCAAAATTATTTTTATTTGGGTTTTATTCATTATTTGTCCATTTGAACGTCATTTTGAGCAATTAATACCAAAATTCTACCAAAGTGTGTTTTTACACCACAACTCAATTTTTTCATTTTGAAATTAATCTAAATGTCGGTTAAATGGAGAATTTCAGCCCAAATGACATTAAATTGCACTTAAAAATGAAATATTTGGTTCAAAATTACGGGAAAAACAACAAATTATGTGTCAACTTGTTTATTTACCGTTATTTCGATTTAAATTTTTATTATAAGTGCAATTTAATGTGATTTGGGATGACATTCTCCATTTGTTCATTATTTTGTTAAGATTTGGTAAACATCGTTCAGAATGACGTTCAAATGGACAAATAATGTACAAAAACACAAAAAAGTATTATTAGCAAACATTACTACTAAAGCGTTTCTTTTGTCACCTCAAATTAATTTTTTGGTATTTAATTTGTTCAAAATGCACAATTCAACCCTCGCAATATAAAAATGCACGTTTAAATTTAAATTTTTGTTCAAAATAACGATAAATAGACAAGTTTACACAAATTTGTTTTTCAAACAATTGTCTGTTTTTCCATTATTTCAAACAAAATATTAAATTTTTACGTGCTTTTTATGATGCGTGGGGTTAAATGGTCCACTCTACCCATATTTTGGACAATTTAAATATAAAAAATTGAGTTGTGGTGATAAAACACACGCTTTGGTAGTTTTTGCTAATTTATATTTTTTTTGTGTTTTTATTTATTAATTGTCCATTTGAACGTCATTTTGAACAATTTATACCAAAATTCTACCAAATGTGTTAAATTACCACAACTCAATTGTTTCATATTAAATTTGGTCAAAATGTTGGTTTAATGGAGTATTTCAGCCCAAATGACATTTATTTGCATTTTAAAATTAAAAATTTGGCTCAAAATAACACAAAAAAAATATTTATATGCAAAAATTACTACCAAAGCGTGTGGTTTGTCACCACAATTCAAATTTTTTTTTCATTAACTAGTTCAAATGTGGGTAAAATGCAAAATTTTATCCCACGCAATATAAAAAAGGACGTAAAAATTTAAAATTTGGTTCGAAATAACGATTAATATACAAGTTTAATCAAAACTGGTCTGTTGCACCGTTATTTCGAACAAAATATTAAATTTTTATGTGCATTTTTTATTTTGCGCAGGGTTAAATGGTCCATTTTACCCCCATTTACGATAATTGAAATATACCATAATGGAATTGTGGTGATAAAAAACACGCTTTGGTAGTAATTAAGCTACTTTTTTTTTTTGTGTGTTCTAATTCTTTATTTGTCCATTTGAACATATTTTTGAACAATTAATACCAAAATTCTACCAAAGTGTGTTTTACCACCACAACTCAATTGTTTTATATTGAAATTGTTCAAAATGTCAGTCAAATGGAGAAATTTCACCCCAAATGACATTAAATTTCACTTAAAAATGAAATATTAGGTTCAAAATAACACAAAAAAAAATATTTATAAGCAAAAATTACTACCAAAGCTTGTGTTTTGTCACCACAATTAAATTTTTTTAAATTTAAATTGTTCAGAATGTGGTAAAATGCACAATTTAACCCACGTTATTTGAAAAAGCACGCAAAAATTTAAATTTTGTTCGAAAAAACGGGAAAAAAACAAAAGTTTTCACAAAACTTGTCTGTTACACCATTATTGATAAATTTGATACTGATAAATTTGTGTTTTATCTAAGAAAATTAATTATGCATAACAATGTCTATAAGTAAATATTTGAGCTGATACATTTTTTTTTTTTTGATACATGGAACAAGTGCACATTGAGCACGAATAGAATATACATATACAAATATTAGTGTATATGTATGCACTCGTAATTGCTCGTGCCCATGTAATGTATGCACTTGTAATTGCTTATATAAGCGTATATGGATGCACTCGTAATTGCTAATAATTTTAAAATAAGATTAATCAGGCGCATAATAATACAGATTAATACTTGTTTTTCTATAAAACAACATTTATAACACATAAGTACTATGCAGTGAATGTAAGATAAAGTGACGTCATTCAACACAACAATATATGAAGTTATTTTATTTTTTTTTGTCAGAAAAATAAATCTATATATCATATTTTTCATACTTTGTTGACAATTATTGCTTAAAAATAGTATTTATTCGTTTTGGTTTAGAAAATAAAATTGTTTGCTAGTTTTAGCTTTGTGTATCAATAAAAGAATACATTTTAATTTTTACAATATCTCAGTTGTAAAAATAAAAATTATAAATATATTATTGTTTAATATATAAATGATTGGTGGTTTGAAACGCTGCAAGATATTATTGAATAAGTGGTTTGAACCTTAGCTAAAGCTTTATACTCAGCAAGGCTTATTATGGAATTGAAGCTTTATACTCAGCTAGGCATATTATGGAATTTCGGTTTATAACTCAACTAAAAAGTATTCATTAAAAAGCAAAATAATACTCAATATCAAAGTTTATATTCTTTGTTGACTAAAAAAACTTGTTTGTGTAACACAGTTGCTTAACATATTATGTCAATTACTAAAAATACGTCGTTTATCAAAAATATAAAGGCAATTCGTACAAATTTCTAAAACATCATTATAGGTCAATAAAATTTGTGTGTAAGCGAGATTGCGTCGTATGAATAAAAATGCATTGATGACATGCAAAGTTTTGAAAAAGGAAACACTCATTTGTTTTTATTTATATCTATGTTTAACCATGTTTTAAAGGGTGTGAATAAATGCATCAACAAAAAAACTATATATTACATAACGAGAAAGATCATACTTAAATCAACATATGATCATATAAGAATTACTTCTTTACAAACTATTAAATATTAAAAAGGATATCGATTTTCAAATTACATTGAACCCATTCATACATAATATTATTATATATTTTACAATTGCAAATTACGCTCGAGTCAAAATATATTCACATATGTAAATATGTGATGTGCGTTGAACACAGAACATATGTGTGTTGTTTTTATTCTCAATATATACATATGTCTTAAAAAGATTAAATAATAAGTAAATCATCTGAAAAAAATAATTGTAATTTAACACCAAAAATTAAAAAAAAAAAGTTTGTTATTTATTTTTATGTTTTTGTGAACTTGTAATACAAGAAAACGAGGTGTAAAAATGTTAAAGAATGTGTGAGTACTTCACAATCCACAAAAAAACCAGCAAAAGTATGTTCTAAAGGTCACGAATAGTTTTCCTTTTCGTGCAGAGCCGTTGAAATTAATTCATAAATAATCGACTCAGTTTTAAAATCACAGCTGTATACACTTCTACTTTAGTCAAAAATCATAAAATTCTGCGATAATTACATAACACCATTGAGATAGTTTGGATATAGACAAAAAGGCTGAACAAAAATTTTAGGTGTGTCTAACAAGATACCAGATTTGTGTGTAGGCCGGAACGAAAAGTTATAAACGAGAATCAGAAGTATCCAAGAAAATCAATTTTATCCCTTTGACACGCACGTACACAGTATATATTTATATTGTTTTCCGAATAACATAGCTTTTATATGCTTCTTTTTTTCATTTTGATGTCATGTCGTCTCTTTTACTCAATGTTTGTCCAGACGAAAATAAAAGTTAAACTATCATTTGTGACAAAATGTTCGAACAAAAATGATTATAAAAATTGTGTGATTATAAAAATATTAATTACAAAATATAATGTGCATAATAATGATCATAGCGAATCAAGTCCGCTTCAAAACTATTTTACTGCTGTCCTCGATGTTGACTCTTAAATTTAAATTAAGAGCAGTTTTAGCAAAAATGTGATCAAACCAATGACTTGACATAACTGTCATATGCAAAACAAAATCAACAATGTTATATCACAGGAACCACTAGAAGACTTTACTGATCTACTTCTACTCGTTGATATAATTGATATAGTTTTAAATAATTGACTTAGGAGCCTTCGGATTCAACTTGTTATTTAATATTTTAAGAATTTCAGGAGAACCTTAAAAATTATACATATTCGTTTAATGAATTATGGGGAATTTATCGTAAATTTACATGATTTAATAATAAGTTAATGAAGTTTTAGCACTCACATGACGTAGACGTGTATGATTTATGAATAAAATGTATATTTACACCGCATTTTGAAAGAAAATGGCCATACGCTTATAACATTTGTAAAGAAAATGTGCAAATTTCATAGCAACATGAAAAAAAAGTTGGTTTTCGTTTTTAATTAATATAAGGTTCAAGTAATTCAATTTATTATCAGCTTCTTTTTCGACTATGAACTTCAAATTTTGTTCAAATGACTCTGAAAAGGTTTTAAATGTATTGATTTCGGACTCAGGGATTATCAGTAGAATGTCATCGATATATTTTAAAATAAAGGTTGATTGATAAGTACTCAACGATAGTGCATATTTGAATAAATTTTCCATAACGATGGCAGCAAGTATAGGAGACAAAGGGTTACCCATGGCTAACCCTGATAGCTGTTTATAAAATTCATTATAAATTCGAATGAAAAATAATTATGTTTGGTAAGTATTATTTTCAGCAAATGTATAAAATAGTTTTTTCTTATATGGTAACATGGCTCGATTTCTATCCATCGTTCATTAATAATGTCTTAAATTTTATTGATCGGTATATTTGTGAATAAGCTTACAACATCGAAAGAAACAAGTTTATCATGTTCAGTGATTCTAATGTCTGTAATTTGTGATTTAACATCATAAGAGTTTTTTTACAGTAAACGGACTTTCAAAGGTAAGATCATTTAAAATGGAAACTAAATGTTTGGAATTGAGGTAAGTTAATGCGTTAATATTTGACACTATAGGTCTTAATGGAACTCCTGGTTTGTGTAGTTTCGGTATCCCATACATGCGAGGTGTTATTGGAAAATTATTTTTAGTATTATTATAAATTTGTTCTGTGATCTGTCCAGTCATGTGAAGTGATTTTATTTTATATTCTATTATAATTCGCTGCGACTTCGTGGAATTTTTGATATTTTTTTACAAATTGTTTCATTTGATAAAAATTCGTTCATTTTATTAAAATTATCATTTTTATACATGATAACAGATTTTTTACTTTAATCATTATTTAGAATAATTATATTTGTAATGTTGTTAATGAAATTTTTAAGAGATTAAATTGTTATGATTAAAGTTTTTTCTAGTGTTGTTGGCTGTTTATTACTCTTTAAATTACTCTTATTATTACTCTTTATTGTTTAAAATGACGTTCAAATGGACAGACAATGACTAAAAACATAAAAAAAATATTAATTAGCAACAAAAACTACCAAAGCGTGAATTTTATCACCAAAACTCAATTTTTGCATATTTCAATTGTCCAAAATGTGGGTAAAATTGACCATTTAACCCCGCGCAACTAAAAAATTCACGTAAAAATTTAATATTTTGTTCGAAATAACGGTAAAACCGACAAGTTTTGTGTCAACTTGTCTTTTAACCGTTATTTCGAACCAAATTTTAAATTTTGACGTGCATTTTTATTTTGGGTTGGGCATTTAAGTTGGGAATTTAACCCACATTTTGAACAGTTTAAATATTAAAAAAATTGAATTGTGGTGACAAAACAAACGTTTTGGTTGTAACCTTTAATAATTAATATTTTTTTTTGTATTATTTTGAATCAAATATTTAATTTTTAAGTGCAATTAAATGTAATTTGGGCTCAAATTCTCCATTTAACTTACATTTTGAAGAATTTCAATATGAAACAATTGAATTGTGGTGATAAGTCACACTTTGGTAGAAGTTTTGTATTTATTGTTCAAAATGACGTTCAAATGGACAAATAATGATTAAAAACAGAAGAAAAAAAATTAAAACTAGCAAAAATTACTACCAAAGCGTGTGTTTTATCACCACAACTCAATTTTTTTATATTTCAATAGTCCAAAATGTGGGTAACATGGACCATTATACCCCACGCATCATAAAAATGCACGTAAAAATTTAAAATTTTGTTCGAAATAACGGTAAAACTGACAAGTTAAGTGTAAACTTGTCTATTTACCGTTATTTCGAACCAAATTTTAAATTTTTACGTGCGTTTTAATATTGCGTGGGATTAAATTGTGCATTTTACCACCAAATTAAACAATTTTAATATTAAAAAATTGATTTGAGGCGACAAAACACACACTTAAGTAGTAATTTTTGCTAATTTATATTTATTTTCTGTTTTTGTTCATTATTGGTCCATTTGATCGTCAATTTGAACGATATGTACAAAAATCTCAACAAAATAATGGATAAATGGAGAATTTCACCCCAAATGACATAAAACTGCACCTTAAAATTAAATATTTTGATCGTGATAATGAAAAATAGACAAGTTGACACAAAACTATTCGTTTTTACAATTATTTTGAACCAAATATTTAATTTTTTAGTGCAATTTAATGTCATTTGGGGTGAAATTCTTCATTTAACCAACATTTTGAACAATTTAAGTATAAAACAATTGAAATGTGTTGATAAAATAAGTTTAAGTAGACTTTTTGTATTAGTTGTTCAAAATGACAATCAAATATGAATATTGTTCAAATTTTTATTCAATAATGAATATATAATACAAAAAATATATAAATAAGCAAAAATTACTACCAAAGCGTGTGTTTTTACCACCGCAACTCTATTTTTGTATATTCCAATTGTTCAAATTTTGGATCAAATGGACAATATAACCCCACGCAACATAAAAATGCACGTAAAACTTCAATATTTTGTTCTAAATAACGGTAAAACAGACAAGTTTTGTGTTAACTTGTCTATTTATCGTTATTTTGTACCATATTTTAAATTTTTACTTGCATTTTCATATTGCGTGGGGTTAAGTTAAAAATAGAATTATGGTGACAAAACACACGCTTTGGCAGTAAATTTTGCTTATTATTATTATTATGTGTTATTTTGAACCAAATATTTAATTTTTAAGTGCAATTTAATGTCATTTGGGGTGAAATTCTCCATTTAACCGACATGTTAGACAATTTCAATATGAATTTTAAAGTGCATTTTTATATTGCGTGGGGTTAAATTGTGCATTTAACCCACATTTCGAACTATTTTAATATCAAAAAATTGAGTTGTGGTGACAAAACCCACGCGTTAGTAGTAATTTTTGCTCATTTATATTTTTTTTGAGTTTTTGTTCATTATTTGACCATTTGAACGTCATTAAGAACGACATGTACCAAAATCTAAACAATAAAATAGGAAAATGGAGAATGACACCCGAAATAATATAAAATTGCAAGTAAAAATAAATTATTCTAATCGAAATAACGGTAAATAGAGAAGTTGACACAAAACTTGTCGTTTAAACGGTAATTTAAAACCAAATCTTTAATTTTTAAGTGCAATTTAATGTCATTTGGGGTGAAATTCTCCATTTAACCGAAATTTTGAACAATTTTAATATGAAAGTTGTGGTGATAAAATTAACTTTGTTAGAATTTTCGTATTAATTGTTCAAAATGACGTTCAAATGGACAAATAATGAATAAAAACTCAAAAAAAAATATAATAAGCAATAGATACTACCAAAGCGTGTGTTTTATCACCACAACTCAATTTATTTTTAATTCAATAGTCCAAAATGTGGGTAAAATGGACCATTCAACCTCGCAAAAATTAAAATTCACGTAAAAATTTTATATTTTGTTCAAAATAACGGTTAAACAGACAATTTTTGTGTAAACTTGTCTATTTACCGTTATTTCGATAAAAATATTTAATTTTAAGGTGCAATTTAATTTAATGTCATTCGGGTTGCAATTCTCCTTTTGATCGACATTTTGAACAATTTAAATATGAAACAATTGAGTTGTGGCCATAAAATTACCTTTGGTAGAATTTTGGTATTATTTGTTCAAAATGACGTTCAAATACCAATGATTTCCAAATTTTTATTCAATAATGAATAAACAATACAGAAAATATATAAATTAGCAAAAATTACTACCAAAGCGTGTATTTTATAACCACAACTCTATTTTTGTATATTCCAGTTATTCAAAATTTGAGTAAAGTTTTGTGTAAACTTTTCTATTCACCGTTTATTCGAACCAAATTTTAAATTTTAAAGTGCATTTTGATATTGCGTGGGATTGAATTGTGCATTTTACCCACCTTTTGAACAATTTTTATATAAAGAAATTGAATTGTGGTGACAAAACACACGCTTTTGTAGTAATTTTTGCTAATTTTTTTTTGTCTTATTTTGAACTCAATTTTTAATTTTTAAGTTCAATTTAATGTCATTTGGGCTGAAATTCTCCATTTCACCGACTTTCTTACCACTTTCAATATGGAACAATTGAGTTGTGGTGATCAAATTAACTTTGTTAGAGTTTTGGTATTTATTATCGAAAATGACGTTCAAATGGACAAATAATGCATAAAAAATACAAAAAATATATTTAAATTTGTTGATTGTTGATCCGTTATAGTAATTTTTCTATATATATTTTTGGTCGTGATCGGTCGACAATCGGATTGATGTCCGAAAAATTAAAAATAAAATAACAATCTAAAATATTTCTTGTACATATTAAAAACATTTTGAAAAACTTGTATATTGACATTATGTAAAGGAGATAATTAAAAAAATTTTATAAAATCTATCTATCTTAAAGATTTTTATTATAAACTATGTATTTAATTATTTATGTAGTGGTGAGATCTGTTAATATATGCTCAGTAGACTTAAATATTTTTCATTTATATTTTTGACGTCATTCTTAATGTTCACTTAGTTTGGTGAGTTGAGTAATATGTGAGAGGCTTCCAACAAGGTTCTTTTCGTTCTTATACTTTCACGGTCGATAATTTCTGCGTCATCATATTTAAAAACATGTCCAGTTTGTTGTGTATGTGAGATAAGTGATGTTTTTGGATATTCACTATGAATTGTTTTAAGATCGTATTTGTGTCTATTTATTCTTGTATTCAATTTTTTTGAAGTTTCACCAATATATACTACATTTTAACTAATACTATAATATCAAAATTTTTTAAATTATGTATGTTATTTTCGTCATCGAAAATGTTTATAGCACTTAATTATTTATTTATAACAAATTGAAATTTTGAATACAGGTTTGTTTTTTTCTTTTGTCTAATGTTGTAGTATTTTATATTTTGGGATGATATGAAGTCACACATTATGTTTATATGTAAAGCACATACAATTTGATCCTATTTATGTAATAATTCGGTTTTACCCAGAATCTACGGTTTACCTAAGATTCACAAAGATAAAATTCCATTACGTCCAATAGTTTCAACCATCAATTCACCGGGGTACAAAATTTCAAAATATTTAGGAAACATCTTAAACACAATTCCAACTGTCGGAAAATATAACATTAAAAATTCCTTTGAGCTAAAATCAATAATCAATGACGTAATTTTAAAAGACAATGAAATATTAGCATCATTTGATTCTGTTTCACTATACACAAACATTCCGGTAAAATTAGCAATAGATATTATTGAAAGCAAATGGAACATTTTGGAACATCACACCCAAATCCCTAGAGCAGAATTTTTCAACATGTTGGAATTTTGTCTAAATGAATGTGCTGTAATTGTTTACAATAACCAAATAAATAAACAACAACAAGGTTTTCAAATGGGTTCACCATTGGCACCAATAATAGCAGATATAGTGTTGGAATACTTATTTGATGTTTGTTTACCAAAATTTCCATCAGTTCCGTCTTTAATTAAAAAATATGTAGATGATATTTTAATCTCAATCCCATTAAATGAAATAGAAACAGCACTACAAATCATAAATTATTTCCATGAAAATTTAAAATTCACCTATGAAATAGAAAATAATCATTCATATCATTCATATCTGGATATACGATTACACAGACAGCATAACAAAATTATAACCGATTGGTACACAAAACCGACCTCATCAAACATCATTTTAAATTATCATTCATCTCATCTTATGTCACAAAAGATCAATGTAGCCACGAATTTAATTTCAAAAATACTGAATCTAAGTGACAAAAAATTTGAAAGGAAAAACATTGAAATAATCAATAACATTCTGACAAAAAACAATTATCCCAAAACACTTATAACAAAGTTAATTCATAAAACAAAACATAAAATCGATAATTTAACACAATATTCAAATCCTCTACAAACGGAAAACCGAGGCACGGAGCCCAAAAAGTTCACCAGCTTAACATACATTAAAGGATTATCAGAATCAATTAATAAAACAATATCACAAAAAAACCAGAACATATCTATGGCATACAAACCACAAAATAAAACTTAAAACACAATTTTTACCAACAACAAACAAAAAATAAACAAACAAGATCAATCAGCTGTTGTATACAGAATCAATTGCTCTAGTTGTGATGCTGTATATATTGGTGAAACTTCAAAAAAATTGAATACAATAATAAATAGACACAAATACGATCTAACACAATTCATAGTGAATATCCAAAAACATCACTTATTTCACATACACAACAAACTGGACATGTTTTTAAATATGATGACGCAGAAATTATCGACCGTGAAAGTAAAAGAACGAAAAGAACCTTGTTGGAAGCCTCTCACATATTACTCAACTCACCAAACTAAGTGAACATTAAGAATGACGTCAAAAATATAAATGAAAAATATTTAAGTCCACTGAGCATATATAAACAGATCTCACCACTACATAAATATTTAAATATATAGTATATAAAATAAATCTTTAAGAAAGATAGATTTTATAAAATTTTTTAATTATCTCCTTTACATAATGTCTCCTTTACATATACAATTTTTTCAAAATGTTTTAATATGTACAAGAAATATTTTAGATTGTTATTTTATTTTTAATTTTTCGGACATCAACATCTTTTAATCTGTTTCGTAAAATGTTATATTTATTTATTTATTTATTGTAAAAATGTTTTATTTATTAATTTATTTATTTTTCAAAAATTTTTTAAAACTGTTTCTGACGATGCGTCGCACAATGGCGCGAAATATAATACATAAAAAATTTTTTAAATTAAAACTAAATTAAAATTGTTTTTTTAATTAATAAGATCCGATCAGGACCAAAAATATATATAGACAAAAAATATATAAATTAGCAAAAATTGTTACAAAAGCGTGTGTTTTTTCACCAGAACTCTATTTTTGTATATTCAAATTGTTCAAAATTTGGGAAAAATGAACAATATAACACCACGCATTTTAAAAATAAACTTAAAAATTGAATATTTTGTTCGAAATAACGGTAAAACGTACAAGTTTTGTGTTTACTTGTCTTTTTATCGTTATTTCGTACCAAATTTTAATTTTCTAAGTATTATTTTATATTGCGTGGGGTTAAATTATGCATTTTACCCAAGCTTTGAACAATTTAAATATAAAAAAAATGAATTGTGGTGACAAAACATACGCTTTGGTAGTAATTTTTGCTTATTAATATTTTTTTTTTGTGTTATTTTGAACATAATATTTAATTTTTACGTGCAATTTAATGTCATTTGGGGTGATATTCTTCATTTAACCGACATTTTGAACAACTTTAATATAAAAGAATTGAGTTGTGGTCCTTAAATTAACTTTGATAGAATTTTGGTATGAATTGTTAAAAATGACGTTTAAATTGACAAATAACGAATTAAAGCAGAAAAAATATATATAAGCAAAAATTACTACCAAAGCGTGTGTTTTGTCACCAGAACTCAATTTGTTTATGTTTAAATTATCCAAAACGTCGGTAAAATGGACCATTTAACCCCGCGCAACATAAAAATGCATGTAAAATTAAATATTTTGTTCGAAATAACGGTAAAACAGACAAGTTTTGTGTAAACTTGTCTATTTACCGTTATTTCGAGCCAAATTTTTAATTTAAGAGTGCATTTTTATAATGCATGGGGTAAAAATTTGTATTTAAACCACATTTTGAACAATTTAAATAGAAAGAAATTGAATTGTGGTGACAAAACACACGGTTCGGTAGAAATTTTTGCTAATTAATATTTTTTTTGTGTTATTTTGAACCAAATATTTAATTCTTAAGTGCCATTTAATGTCATTTGGGGTGAAATTATCCATTAAACCGACATTTTGAACAATTTAAATATGAAAAAATTTCATGGAGTTAACAATTTAACCCACATTTTGTACAATTTATATATTAAAAATTGAATTGTAGTGACAAAACTTACGCTTTGGTAGTAATTTTTGCTTATTAATGTTTTTTTTGTGTTATTTTGAATCAAATATTTAATTTTGAAGTGTAATTTAATGTCATTTGGGCTGAAATTCTTCATTTAACCGACATTTTGAACAACTAAATATAAAACAATTGAGTTGTGGTGATAAAACACACTTTGCTAGAATTTTTTGTATTAATTGGGCAAAATAACGTTCAAATGAACAAATATTGAATAAAAACAGAAAAAAAATATAAATTAGCAAAAATTACTACCAAAGCCTGTGTTTTATCACCACAACTCAACTTTTTATATTTCAATCGTCCAAAATGCGAATAAAGTGGACCATTTAACCCCGCGCAAGGTTAAAACGCACGTTAAATTTACTATTTTGTTCGAAATTACGGTGTAACATACGGTGTAACATTAATTCATTATTTGTCAATTTAACCGACATTTTGAACAATTTTAATATAAAAGAATTGAGTTGTGGTCCTTTAATTAACTTTGATAGAATTTTGGTATGAATTGTTGAAAATGACGTTTAAATTGACAAATAATGAATAAAAGCAGAAAAAATATATATAAGCAAACATTACTACCAAAGCGTGTGTTTTGTCACCAGAACTCAATTTGTTTATGTTTAAATTATCCAAAACGTCGGTAAAATGGACCATTTAACCCCGCGCAACATAAAAATGCATGTAAAATTAAATATTTTGTTCGAAATAACGGTAAAACAGACAAGTTTTGTGTAAACTTGTCTATTAACCGTTATTTAGAGCCAAATTTTTCATTTTTACGTGCAAATTTATATTGCATAGGGTTTAATTGTGCATTTTACTCACATTTTAAACAATTTAAATATCAAAAAATCTAGTTAAGGTGACAAATCACACGCTTTAGTAGGAATTTTTGCTAATTAATATTTTTTTGTGTTTTTGTTCATTATTTGTCCATTTGAACGTCATTTTGAACGATATCTACCAAAATCTTAACAAAATTATTTGTCAATGCAGAATTTCACCCCAAATGACATAAACTTGTACCTTAAAAATGAAATAAGTTTAATAAAAATAACGGTAAATAGACAAGTTGACATAAAACTTGTCGTTTTTACCGTTGTTTTGAACCAAATATTTAATTTTCAAGTGCAATTTAATGTCATTTGGGGTGAAATTCTCTATTAAACCGACATTTTGAACAATTTAAATATGAAACAATTTTGTTGTTGTGATAAAATTAACTTAAGTAGAGTTTTGGTATTTATTGTTCAAAATGACGTTCACATGGACAAATAATGAATAAAAAATACAAAAAATATATAAATTAGCAAAAATTACTACCAAAGCGTGTGTTTAATCACCACAACTCAATTTTTGTATATTCCAATTTTTTAAAATTTGGGTAAAATGGACAGTATAAAACAATTGTGGGGTTAAATTGTGCATTTTACCCACATTTTGATTAATTTAAATTTAAAAAAATTGAATTGTGGTGACAAAATACGCTTTGGTAGTAATTTTTGGTTATAAATATTTTTTTTTGTGTTATTTTGAACCAAATATTTCATTTTTAAGTGCAATTTAATGTAATTTGGGGTGAAATTCTCCATTCAACTGACTTTTTTGAGCAATTTCAATATGAAACAATTGAGTTATGGTGATAAAACACATTTTGGTAGAATTTTGAATAAAATTGTTCAAAATGACATTCAAATGGACAAATAAGGCATAAAAACACAAAAAAAAAATAAATTAGCAAAATTTACTACCAAAGCGTGTGTTTTATCACCTTAACTCAATTTTTTTATATTTCAATTGTCCATTATGAAGGTAAAATTGACCATTTAGCCCTGCGCAACATGAAAATGCACGTAAAAGTTTAATATTTTGTTCGAAATAACGGTGAAACAGTCAAATTCTGTGTAAACTTGTCTATTAACCGTTATTTCGAACCAAATTTTAAATTTTAACGTGCACTTTTATGTAGAGTGGGGTTAAATTGTGCATTTCACCCACATTTTGAAACATTTTTAATATAAAATAAATTGAATTGTGGTGACAAAACACGCGCTTTGCTGGTCATTTTTGCTTATTTATATTTTTTTTAAGTTATTTTGAACCAAATATTTAATTTTTAAAAGCAATTTAATGTCATTTGGGCTAAAATTCATCATTTTCCCGACATTTTGAACAATAACAATATGAAAAAAATTAGGTTGTGATGATTAAACACACTTTGGTTGAATTTTTGTATGAATTGTTCAAAATGACGTTCAAATGGACAAATAATGAATAAGAACAGAAAATAAATTTAATTAGCAAAAATAACAACTAAAGCGTGTGTTTTATCACCACAACTTAATTTTGTTTAGTTTCAATTGTCCAAAATGTCGGTAAAGTGGACCATTTAACCCCTCGCAACAATGAAATGCACGTAAAATTTAATATTTTGTTCGAAATAACGGTAAAACAGACAAGTTTTGTGTAAACTTGTGTATTGACCGTTATTTCGAACCAAATTTTAAGTTTAAACGTGCATTTTTATATTGCGTGGGGTTACATTGTGCATTTTACCCACATTTTGAACTATTTGAATATAAAAAGATA
Source organism: Tipula lateralis (assembly GCA_963932295.1). Classification (NCBI taxonomy): domain Eukaryota; kingdom Metazoa; phylum Arthropoda; class Insecta; order Diptera; family Tipulidae; genus Tipula; species Tipula lateralis. The sequence continues at coordinate 78,600 of CAWVQQ010000509.1, read as the reverse complement.
CAATTGTGGTGACAAAACACACACTTTGGTAGTAATTTTTGCTTATCAATATTTTTTTTTGTGTTATTTTGAATCAAATATTTAATATTTAAGTTTAATTTAATATCATTTGGGGTAAAATTTTCCATTTTACCGACATTTTGAACAATTTAAATATAAAACAATTGAGTGGAGGTGATAAAATTAACTTTGAGAGAATTTTAATATTTATTGTTCGAAATGACAATCAAATATGAATGACGTTCAAATTTTTATTCAATAATGAATAAAAATACAAAAAATATATAAATTAGCAAAACTTACTTCCAAAACGTTTAATATATCACAACAACTCTATTTTTGTATATTCCAATTTACAATAAATAGACAAGTTTACAAAAAACTTGTATGTTACACCGTAATTTTGAACAAAATAGTAAATTTAACGTGCGTTTTAACCTTGCGCGGGGTTAAATGGTCCACTTTACCCACATTTTGGACGCTTGAAATATAAAAAGTTGAGTTGTGGTGATAAAACACAGGCTTTGGTAGTAATTTTTGCTAATTTATATTTTTTTCTGTTTTTATTCAATATTTGTTCATTTGAACGTCATTTTGCCCAATTAATACCAAAATTCTAGGAAAGTGTGTTTTATCACCACAATTCAATTGTTTTATATTTATTTGTTCAAAATGTCGGTAAAATGAAGAATTTCAGCCCAAATGACATTAAATTACACTTCAAAATTAAATATTTGATTCAAAATAACTTAAAAAAAACATTAATAAGGAAAAATTACTACCAAAGCGTAAGTTTTGTCACTACAATTCAATTTTTAATATATAAATTGTACAAAATGTGGGATAAATTGTTAACTCCATGAAATTTTTTCATATTTAAATTGTTCAAAATGTCGGTTTAATGGATTATTTCACCCCAAATGACATCAAATGGCACTTAAAAATTAAAAATTTGGTTCAAAATGACACTTAAAAATTATTAATAAGCAACAATTTCTACCGAACCGTGTGTTTTGTCACCACAATTCAATTTCTTTCTATTTAAATTGTTCAAAATGTGGTTTATATACAAATTTTTACCCCATGCATTATAAAAATGCACTCTAAAATTAAAAATTTGGAACGAAATAACGTAAATAGACAAGTTTACACCAAACTTGTCTATTTTACCGTTATTTCGAACAAAATATTTAATTTTTTACGTAAATTTTTATGATGCGTGGGGTTAAATGGTCCATTTTTCCCAAAATTTCAGCAATTTGAATAAACAAAAATAGATTGGTGGTGATAAAACACACGCTTTGATAGTAATTTTTGCTAATTTATATTTTGTTTGTATTTTTATTCATAATTTGTCAATTTTAACGTCATTGTAAACAAGTTATACCAACACTTTACCAAAGTTAATTTTATCACCACAACTCAATCGTTTCATATTAAAATTGTTCAAATTGTAGGTAAAATGGAGAGTTTTACCCAAAATGACATAAAATTGTCCTTAAAAATTTAATATTTGATTCATGATAATGGTTAAAACGACAAATTTTGGGTCAACTTGTCAATTTACCGTAATTTTGATTAGAATATTTAATTGTTGGGTGCAATTTTATGTAATTTGGGGTAAAATTCTCCATTAACCCATTATTTCGTAAAGATTTTGGTACACACCGTTCAAAATGACGTTCAAATGGACAAATAATGAACAAAAACACAAAAAAATATTATTAAGCAAAATATACTACCAAAGCGTGGGTTTTGTCACCACAATTAAATTTTTTTATGTTGAAATTATTCAAAATGTAGGTAAAATGCAAAATTTTACCCCACGAAATATAAAAATGCACGAAAAAATTTAAAATTTGGTTCGAAATAACGATAAATAGAAAAGTTAACGCAAAACTTGTGTGTTTTAGCGTTATTTCAAACTAAATAGTATATTTTACGTGCAATTCATTGTTGCGAGGGGTTAAATGGTTCAATTTTCTCAAAATGTGAACAATTGAAATATAAAAAAATTAAGTTGTGATGATAAAACACACGATTTGGTAGTAATTATTGCTAATTTATATTTTTTTTGAGTTTTAATTCCTTATTTGTCCATTTGAACATCATTTTGAACAGTTTATACCAAAATTCTACCAAAATGTTCAATCACCACATCTCAATTTTTTCATATAGAAATTGTTAAAATGTCAATAAAATGGAGAATTTCAGCCCAGATGACATTTAGTTCCACTAAAATTGAATATTTTGTTCACAACAACAGAAAAAAAATATTTTAAAAGCAAACATTACTACCAAAGCGTGTGTTTTGTCATCACAATTCAATTTTTTGATATTAAAATTGTTTAAAATGTGGGTTAAATGCACAATTTAACCCCACGCAAGCTAAAAGTGCACTTAAAAATTAAAAAAAATTTGTTCATAACGACGGTAAATAAACAAATTTAACCAAACTTTTCTATTTTAACGTTATTTTGAACAAAATATTAATTTTTTACGTGCATTTTTATGTTGCGCGGGGTTTAATGGTCCATTTTACCCCAATTTTCGACATTCGAAAAACCAAAAAAATTGAGTTGCGGTGATAAAACACACGCTAAGGTAGTATTTTTTGCTAATTTTTATTTATTTTCTAGTTTTATTCATAATTTGTCTATTTGGACGTCATTTTGAACAAGTAATACCAAAATTCTACCAAAGCTAATTTTATCACCACAACTCAAATTATTCATATTCAAACTGTTCAAAATGTCGGTTAAATGAAGAATTTTCACCCCAAATGACATTCAATTGATTTTGAAAATTAAATATTTGGTTCAAAATAACGGTAAAAACGACAAGTTTTGTATCAACTTGTCTATTTACCGTTATTTCTATTTTAATGTTTTATTTTAAGGTGCAATCAAATGTCATTTCGGGTGAAATTCTGCATTTACCCATTATTTTGTAAAGATTTTGGTACATTACGTTTAGAATAATGTTCAAATGACAAATAATGGACAAAAACACAAAAAAAAATATTAATTAGCAAAAAATACTACTAAAGCGTGTGTTTTGTCACCACAACCCAATTTTTAGATATTTAAATTGTTCAAATGTGGGTAAATGAACAATTAAAACCCACGAAATATAAAAATGCAAGTAAAAATTTAAAATTTGGTTCGAAATAACGGTAAATATACCAGTTTACACAAAACTTGTCTGTTTTACCGTTATTTCGAACAAAATAGTAAATCTTACTTGCATTTTAATGTTGCGCGGGGTTAAATGGTCCATTTTACCCACAATTTGAACAATTATTTGTCCATTTGCACGTCATTTTCAACAAATTATACCAAAATCTAAGAAAGTTAATTTTATCACCCCAACTCAATTGTTTCATATATTAATTGTTCAAAATGTCGGTTCAATGGAGAATTTCACCCCAAAAGACAAAAAAATTGCACTTGAAAATTAAATATTTGGTTCAAAATAACGGTAAAAACGACCTGATTTGTAGTTACTTGTGTATTCACCGTGATTTCGATTAAAATATTTTATTTTTAGGTGTAATTTAATGTCATTTGGGGTGAAATTCTCCATTTACCACATATTTTGTTAAGATTTTGGTAAATATCGTTCAGAATGATGTTCAAATGAAAATTTATGAACAAAATCACAAAAAAAATATTTATAAGCAAAAAATACCGCTAAAGCGTGTGTTTTATTACCACAGCTAAATTTTTTTGATGATTAAATTGTTCAAAATGTGGGTAAAATGCACAATTTTACCCACGCAATATAAAAAAGCACGTAAAAATTTAAAATTTGGTTCGAAATAACGATAACTAGACAAGTTAAGACAAAACTTGTCAGTTTACCCGTTATTTCGAAAAGAATATTAAATTTTTACGTGCATTATTATGTTTTGCGGGGTTCAATGGTCCATTTTACCCATATTTTGGAATACTGAAATATAAAAAAAATTGAGTTGTGGTGATAAAACACACGCTTTTGTAGTAATTTTTGCTAATTAAATTTTTTTTGTGTTTTTATTCATTATTTGTCCATTTGAACGTCATTTTGAATAATTAATACCACAATTCTACCGAAGTGTGTTTTATCACCACAACTCAATTGTTTCATATTGAAATTGTTCAAAACTTCGGTTAAATGGAGAATTTTAGCCCAAATGACATAAAATTGCACTTAAAATTAAATATTGAGTTCAAAATAACACAAAAAAAAATATATAAATAGGCAAAAAAAAACCACCAAAGCTTGTGTTTTGTCACCACAATTCAATTTTTTTATAATAAATTGTTCAAAGTGTGGGCAAAATGCACAATTTATTTCCACGCAATATAAAAATGTACATTTAAATTTAAAATTTGGTTCAAAATGACGTTATATAGACAAGTTTAAACCATACTTGTCTGTTTTACCGTTATTTCGAACAAAATATTAAATTTTTACGTGCATTTTCATGTTGCGTGGGGTTGTTTTGTCCATTTTACTCAAAATTTGAATAGCTGGAATATACAAAAATATATTTGTGATGATAAAACACACGCTTTGGTAGTAATTTTTGCTTATTTATTTTTTTTTTGTATATTTATTTATAATTTGTCCATATGATCTTCATTTCAAAATGACGTTCAAATGGACAAATAATGAATAAAAACACAAAAAATATTATAACTGGCAAAAATTACTACCAAAGCGTGTGTTTTTTCACCATTATTCAATTTTGTTCTATTTATATAATTCAAAATGTGGGTAAAATGCAAATTTTTACCCTAAGCAATATAAAAATGCACGTGAAAATTTAAAATTTGGTTCGAAATAATGGAAAATAGAAAAATTTAAACAACACTTGTCTGTTTTACCGTTATTTCGAACCAAATATTAAATTTTTACGTGCATTTTTATGTTGCGCGGGGTTAAATGGTCCATTTTACCCACATTAGAACAATTGAAATATAAAAAAATTGAGTGGTGATAAAATTCACTAGGGTAGAATGACGTTCAAAAAGACAAATAATGAATAAAAAAAAAAAAAATAATAATTAGTAAAATATACTACCAAAGCCTGTGTTTTCACCACAACTAAATTTATTTATAAATCGATTGTGCAAAATGTGGGTAAAATTGATCATTTAACCCCGCGAAGCATCAAAATGCACGTAAAAAATTTATATTTTGTTCGAAAAAACATTAAAACAGGCAAGTTTTGTGTTAACTTGTCTATTTGCCGTTATTTCGAATCAAATTTTTAATTTTTACGTGCATATTTATGTTTCGTGGGGTTAAATTTTGCATATTTCTCACAAATACACATATAAAAACAAAACAAATATAAATAATTCTAATTGTGGTGACAATACACACGCTTTGGTTGTAATTTTTGCTTATTAATATTTTTTTTTATGTAATTTTGAACCAAATATTTAATTTTTAAGAGCAATTTAATGTGATTGGGGCTAAAATTCTCGATTTAACCGACATTTTTAACAATTTTAATATGAAACAATTGAGTTGTGGTAATATAACACACTAAGGTAGAATTTTGGTATTAATTGTTCAAAATGACGTTCAAATGGACAAATAATAAATAAAATATTGCGTGGGGTTTTGTTGTGCATTTTACCCACTTTTGAACAGTTAAAATATCAAAAAATTGAGTGGTGGTGACAAAACACATGATTTAGTAGAAATTTATCTAATTTATATTTTTTTTGTGTTTTGATACATTATTTGTCCATTTGAACGTCATTTTGAACGAAATTTACCAAAATCTTAACAAAATAATGGTAAAATAGAAAATTTCACCCCAAATGACATAAAACTGCACCTCAAAATTAAATATACTAATCGAAATAACGGTAAATAGACAAGTTGAAACAAAACTTGTCGCTCAAACCGGTATTTTGAACCAAATATTTAATTTTTAAGTGCAATGTCATTTGGGGTGAAATTCTCCATTTAACCTGAATTTTGAACAATTCAAATATGAAACAATTGAGTTGTGGTGATAAAACACACTTTGGTAGAGTATTGGTATCAATTGTTCAAAATGACGTTCAAATGGATAAATAATGAATAAAAATACAAAAATAAAATAAATTATTTAAAATTACTACTAAAGCGTGTGTTTTATCACCACACATCTATCCAAATGTTCAAAATTTTGGTCAAATGGACCATTAAACCCCACGCAACATATAAATACACGTAAAAATTTAATATTTTGTTCGAAATTATGGTAAAAGAGACAAGTTTTGTGTAAACTTGTCAATTGTTCATTATTTCGAACAAAATTTTAAATTTTAACGTGCATTTTTATGTTGCGAATGGTTAAATTGTGCATTTTACCCACATTTGGAACAATTTTAATATCAACAAAATGAGTTGTGGTAACAAAACAAACGCTTTGGTAGTAATTTTTGCTAATTAATATTTTTTTGTGTTTTTGTTTATTATTTGTCCATTTGAACGTCATTTTGAACGATATGTACCAAAATCTTAACAAAATAAGGGGTAAATGGAGAATTTAACCCCAAATGACATAAAATTGCACCGTAAAATTAAATATTTTAATCGAAATAAGGGTAAATGGACAAGTTGACACAAAACTTGTCGTTTTTACCGTTTTTTTGCACCAAATATTTAATTTTTAAGTGTAATTAATTGTCATTTGGGGTTAAATTTTCCATTTACAAGACATTTTGAACAATTTAAATATGAAACAATTGAGTTGTGTTCATAAAATTAACTTTGGTAGAATTTTGGTATCAATCGTTCAAAATGATGTTCGAATGAACAAATAATGAAAAAATAAACAAACAAAATATAAATTAGCAATAATTACTACCAAAACTTGTGTTTCGTCACCACAAATCTATTTTGTATATTCCAATTGTTCAAAATTTGGGTAAAATGGACCATATTACCCCTCGCAACATAAAAATGCACGTAAAAATTTAATAATTTGTTCGAAATAACGGTTAAACAGACAAGTTTTGTGAAAACTTGTCTATTTACCGTATATCGAAACAATTTTTAAATTTTTACGTGCATTTTGATATTGCGTGGGGTGAAATTGTTCATTTAACCCACAATTGAACAATTAATAAATAAAAAATTTGAATTGTGGTGACAAAACACACGCTTTGGTAGTAATTTTTGCTTAATTATATTTTTTTTGTGTTATTTTGAACCAAATATTTAATTTTCAAGTGCAATATAATGTCATTTGGGCTAAAGTTCTCTAATTTACTGACATTTTGAGTTGAAGTGATAAAATTAACTTTGCTAGAATTTTGGTATTAATTGTTCAAAATGACGTTCAAATGGACAAATAATGTAAGAAAAAAATACAAACAAAAAATAAATAAGTAATAATTACTACCAAAGCGTGTGTTTTATCACCACAATTAAATTTTTTTTATTCCAATTGTACAAAATGTGGGTAAAATGGACCATTTAACCCCAAGCAACATAAAAATACACGTAAAAATTTAATATTTTGTTCGAAATAACGATAAAACAGGCAAGTTTTGTGTAAATTTGTCTTTTGACCGTTATTTCGAATCAAATTTTAAATTTAAACATGAATTTTGATGTTGCATTGGGTTAAATTGTGCATTTGACTAACAAATACAAATATAAAAACAATACAAATATAAAAAAATTGAATTGTTGTGACAAAACAAACGTTTTGGTAGAAATTATTGTTTATTTATATTTTGTTTTGTTTTATTTGAATCAAATATTTAATTTTAAAGTGCAATTTAGTGTCATTTGGGCTAAAATTTTCCAATTAACCGACAGTTTGAACAATTTTAAAATAAAACAATTGAGTTGTGGTGATAAAACACAATTTGGTAGAATTTTGGTATTAATTGTTAACATGGACAAAAAATGAATAGAAATTTAAAAATAATATAAATTAGCAAAAATGACTACCAAAGCGTGTTTTTTATCACCACAAATCTTTTCAAATTTTCACAATTTTTAATATTTTGTGTAAACTTGTCAATTGTTCGTTATTTTGAAATTTTTTTAAATTTTTTACGTGATTTTTTATGTTGCGTAGGGCTAAATTGTGCATTTTACCCACATTTGGAACAATTTAAATATAAACAAATTTTTGCTTATTAATATTTTTATTGTGTTTTTGTTCATTATTTGTCCATTTGAACGTCATTTTAAACGATATGTACCAAAATCTTTACAAAATAATGGGGAAATAGAAAATTTCACCCCAAATGACATAAAGTTTCACCTTAAAATTAAATATTCTAAACGAAATAACGGTAATTGGACCAGTTGACACAAAACTTGTCGTTTTTTCCGTTATTTTGCACCAAATATTTAATTTTTAAGTGCAATTTATGGTCATTTGGGGTTAAATTCTCCATTAAACCGACGTTTTGAACAACTTAATTATGAAACAATTGAGTTGTGGTGATAAAGTTATCTTTGGTAGAATTTTGGTATTCATTTTTCAAAATGACGTTCAAATGAACAAATAATGAAAAAATATACAAACAAAATATAAATAAGCAATAATTACTATCAAAGCGTGTGGTTTGTCACCACAAATCTATTTTGTATATTCCAATTGTTCAAAATTTAGGTAAAATGGACCATAATACCCCACGCAACATAAAAATGCACGTAAAAATTTAATTATTTGTTAAATTTTTACTTGTTAAGTTATTATTATTATTATTATTATTATTATTTATTTGTTATTATTTATTTGTTAAGTTTTGTGTAAACTTGTCTATTTACCGTTTATCGAAACAATTTTTAAATTTTTACGTGCATTTTGATATTGCGTGGGTTAAAATTGTGCATTTAACTTACCATTGAACAATTTTAATATTAAAAATTTAAATTGTGGTGACAAAACACACGCTTTGGTGGTAATTTTTGCTAATTAATATTTTTGTTGTGTTATTTTGAACCAAATATTTAATTTTCAAGTGCAATATAATGTCACTAGGGCTAAAATTCTCCAATTTACTGACATTTTGAACAATTTCAATATAAAACCATTGAGTTGAAGTGATAAAATTAGTTTTGGTAGAATTTTGGTATTAATTGTATAAAATGACGTTCAAATGGACAAATAATAAAAAAAAATTCAAACAAAAAATAAATAAGCAATAATTACTACCAAAGCGTGTGTTTTATCACCACATTTCAATTTTTTATATTTCAATTGTCCAAAATGTGGGTAAAATGGACCATTTAACCCCGCGCAACATAAAATGCACGTAAAAATTTAATATTTGGTTCGAAAAAACGGATTAACAGGCAAGTTATGTGTAAACTTGTCTATTTACCGTTATTTCGAACCAAATTTTTAATTTAAACGTGCATTTTAATGTTGCGTGGAGTTATATAAAAATATACAAATATAAAAACAATACAAATATAAAAAATTAAATTGTGGTGACAAAACAAACGCTTTGGTAGTAATTTTTGCTTATTAATATTTTTTTTGTGTTATTTTAAACCAAATTTTTAATTTTTAAGTGTAATTTATTGTAATTTGGGCTCAAATTCTCCATTTAACCGACATTTTGAACAATTTTAATATGAAACAATTGAGTTGTGGTGATTAAATTAACTTTGGTAGAATTTTTGTATTAATTGTACAAAATGACGTTCAAATGGACAAATAATGAATGAAAATACATAAATTATATAAATTAGCAAAAATTACTACCAAAGCGTGTGTTTTATCACCACAATTTAATTTTTTTATATTTCAATTGTCCAAAATGTCGGTAAAATAGACCATTTAACCCCGCTTAACATTTTGGTATTAATTATTTTTTGAATGATTTTTGGTATTAATTATTCAAAATGACGTTCAAATGGACAAATAATGAATAAAAACACAAAAAAAATTTAATTAGCAAAAATTACTACAAAAGCGTGTATTTTATCACCACAACTCAATTTTTTTTATATTTCAATATTCCAAAATATGGGTAAAATGGACCATTGAACCCCGCAAAACATTAAAATGCACGTTAAAATTTAATATTCTTTTCGAAATAACGGTTAAACCGACAAGTTTTGTGTTAACTTATCTATTTATCGTTATTTCGAACCAAATTTTAAATTTTTACGTGCACTTTTATATTGCGTGGGGTAAAATTGTGCATTTTACCCACATTTTGAACAATTTAATTATCAAAAAATTTGGCTGTGGTAATAAAACACACGCTTTAGCGGTATTTTTTGCTTATTAATATTTTTTTTGTGATTTTGTTCATTATTTGTCCATTTGAACGTCATTCTGAACGATATTCACCAAAATCTTAACAAAATAATGGGTAAATGCAGAATTTCACCCGAAATGACATAAAATTGCACCTTAAAATTAAATATTTTAAATTGTTGAAATTCATATTAAGAATTTCTATAATGTGTGACTTATTCCACTTTTAAATTCAATCAAATAAAAATTTGTTATTTTAAGTTCAAAAAATATTACTTATAGTGGATTTTTATTTTTTATATTATAAATATATTTCGGCAATCAAGTTGCCATCTTCAGTATTTATCATGAACTCAATATTCAGTATTTATGGCAACTTGATTGCCGAAATATATTTATAATATAAAAAATAAAAATCCACTATAAGGAATATTTTTTGAACTTAAAATATCAAATTTTTGTTAGATTGAAAATAAATATTTTAATTGTTATAACGGTGAATAGACAAGTTTATACAAAACTTGTCGTTTTTACCGTTATTCTGAACCAAATATTTAATTTTCAAGTGCAATTAATTGTCATTTGGGGTGGGTCAAATTCTCTATTAAACCGACATTTTGAACAATTTTATTATGAAACAATTGAGTTGTGGTGATAAAATTAACTTTTGTAGAATTTTGGTATAACTTGTTTAAAATGACGTTCAAATGGACAAATAATTGTTCAAATTGTGGGTAAAATGGACCAATAAACCCCGCGCAACATTAAAATGCACGTAAGATTTACTATTTTGTTCGAAATAACGGTAAAACAGACAAGTTTTGTGTAAACTTGTGTATTTACCGTTATTTCGAACCAAACTTTAAATTTTTACTTCCATTATTATATTGCGTGGGGTTTAATTGTGCATTTTACCCACATTTTGAACAATTAAAATATCTAAAAATTGGGTTGTGGTGACAAAACACCCGCTTGAGTAGTATTTTTTGCTAATTAATATTTTTTTTGTGTTTTTGTCCATTATGTGTCATTTGAACATCATTCTGAACGTTATGTACCAAAATCTTAACAAAATACTGGGTAAATGCAGAATTTTACCCGAAATGACATTTGATTGCGGCTTAAAATAAAATATTAAAATCGAAATAACGAAAAATAGACAAGTTGATACAAAACTTGTCGTTTTTACCGTTATTTTGAACCAAAAACTTAATTTTCAAGTGAAATTGAATTTCATTTGGGGTTTAATTCTTCATTTAACCGACATTTTGAACAATTTTCATATAAAACAATTGAGTTGAGGTGATAAATCACACTTTGCTAGAATTTTGGTAATAATTGTTCAAAATGACGTTCAAATGGACAAATATTGAATAAAAACAGAAAAAAATATAAATAAGCAAATAGCTACTACTACCAAAGCGTGTGTTTTATCACCACAACTCAATTCTTTTGATATTTCAATTGTTCTAAATGTGGGTAAAATGGACCATTAAACTCCGCGCAACATAAAACTGCACGTAAAAATTTAATAGTTTGTTCAAAATACCGGTAAAACAGACAAATTTTGTGTAAATTTGTCTATTTACCGTTATTTTGAACAAAATTTAAAATTTTCACGTGCATTTTTATATTGCGTAGGGTAAAAATTTGCATTTTACCCACATTTTGGACTATATAAATAGAACAAAATTGAATTATGGTGACAAAACACACGCTTTGGTAGTAATTTTTGCCAGTTGTAATTGTTTCTGTGATTTTGTTCATTATTTGTCCATTTGAACGTCATTTTGAAATGACGATCATATGGACAAATTATAAATAGAATACAAAAAAAAAAAAAAATAAGCAAAAATTACTACCAAAGCGTGTGTTTTATCACCACAAATGTATTTGTGTATATTCCAGTTATTCAAATTTTGGGAAAAATGGACAATTCAACCCCACGCAACATGAAAGTTTACGTAAAAATTTAATATTTTGTTCGGAATAACGGTAAAATTGAAAAGTTTTGTGTAAACTTGTCTATTTACCATCATTTTGAACCAAATTTTAAATTTTAATGTACATTTTTATATTGCGTGGGATTAAATTGTGCATTTTACCCACACTTTGAACAATTTAAATATAAAAAAATTGAATTGTGGTGACAAAACACACGCTTTGGTAGTTATTTTTGCCTATTTATATTTTTTTTTGTGTGTTATTTTGAACTCAATATTTAATTTTTAAGTGCAATTTTATGTCATTTGGGCTAAAATTCTCCATTTAACCGAAATTTTGAACCATTTTAATATGAAACAATTGAGTTGTGGTGATAAAACACACTTCAGTAGAATTGTGTTATAAATTATTCAAAATGACGTTCAAATTGACAAATAATGAATAAAAAAACAAAAAAAAAATTTAAATTAGCAAAAAATACTGCCAAAGCGTGTGTTTTATCACCACAACCCAATTATTTTTAAATTTCAAGTGTCCAAACTGTGGGTTGAATGGACCATTAAACTATTTAATATATTGTTCGAAATAAAGGTAAAACAGACAAGTTTTGTAAAAACTTGTCTACTTACTGTTACTTTGAACCTAATTTTAAATTTTAACTTGCATTTTTATATTCCGTGGGGCTTAATGGTGCATTTTACTCACAATTTGAACCATTTTAATATCAAAAAAATGAGTTCTGGTGACAAAACACATGTTTTAGTAGAAATTATTGCTAATTAATATTTTTTTTGTGTTTTTGTACGCTTTTGTCCATTTAAACGTCATTTTAAACGACATGTTCCAAAATTTTAACAAAATAATAAGTAAATAGAAAATTTCACCCCAAATGACATTAAATTGCACCTTAAAATTAAATATACTAATCAAAATAACGGTAAATAGACAAGTTGAAACAAAACTTTTCGTTTTAACCGTTATTTTAAACCAAATATTTAATTTAATATTTGGATCGAAATATAGGATAAACAGGCAAGTTATGTGTAAATTTGTCTTTTGACCGTTATTTCGAACCAAATTTTAAATTTAAATGTGTATTTCTATGTTGCGTGGGGTTAAATTGTGCATTTAACCAAAAAATACAAATATAAAAACAATACAAATATAAAAAAAATTGAATTGTGGTGACAAAACACACGCTTTGGTAGTAATTTTTGCTTATTAATATTTTTTTTGTGTTTTTGTTCATTATTTGTCCATTTGAACGTCATTTTGAACAATATGTACCAAAATCTTAATAAAATAATTGTTTAAAAGAGAAGTAAGATGATCGTCCCATTTCATAACTACATCTGGCTTTACTTTTGTATCATGTACTTTTTTTATTTCCTGTATATTATACTATTTTTACTGCTAAGCATTAAAGGAACTTGTAAACGTTAGTCACGTTTTTTATTGCCGTCTGGGCTTGTGCATTTTCAGCATCTTGAACCTCAGCATTTGATGATTCGGAGCTTCTGCGTCGTGTGGGGCTACTACGCGAACTGGTATCAACGAGATTGGAAACGTGTGTTTCAATGGAGGATTATGTGAACAAAATTGTTTCGACGGCACACAAATTAAATGGCGTGGGTATGCAGATAGCCGATGCTTGGATCGGTACACTTTTATTAGCGGGGTTGACTGAAGATTTCAAACCCATGATCATGGCAATTGAAAGTTCTTCTGTTGGTATATCATCCGATTTGATTAAAACGAAATTATTACAAGAAGTTCGTTCTAATGATGGAGCTTCTTCTTCGGTTGCTGTGTTTGCTAAAAAAAAACAGTCCAGAAATAATGTTAAAAATCGTGAAAAGAAAAAAGATGTGAAATGCTATGGTTGTGGTGGTATCGGTCATTACAAGAATAAGTGTCCAAGTGCAAAATCTGAGGCAGACCATAAGCAAAAGTCGATACTTGTCTCTTCTTGCTTCACGTCAAATGAACTTACACCAGGTGAGTGGTATATTGATTCAGGAGCGTCCAAACATATGACGTGTGTTGCTGATTGGATGATAAATTCCAAAAATTCGACTGGAACAGTAACAATTGCAAATGAAAAAAAACTAACCTCAAATATAGAAGGTGATGTTCGACTTAAACTCAAAACATTTGGCTTAAGGAACTCTAAGTATGGTTATTGCATTTATTACAATTGCAACGGAGGCAAGGTATTGATTGTTGCTTTGTACGTTGACGACTTGATGTTATTTTCAAATGATGCTCTGCAAAAGAAAAAACTCAAGTCATTTTTAATGAGTCAGTTTAAAATGAAAGATCTCGGTCAGGCAAGAGAAGTTTTGGGAATGCGTATCACGAGAAGCAAAAATAGAAAGTTAATTTCAATTGATCAAAGTCACTACATTCAAAAATTGCTTGAGAGATTTAATATGGACCAATGCAATGCTGTTCGGTCGCCAGTAGATATGAACCAAAAACTCACTTCTGATTTTTCACCAAAAAATGAGGCGACTCGAAAAGAAATGGAATGCGCAGTCGGAAGTCTTCTGTTCGTAGCACAAGTGTCTCGTCCAGACATTCAATATGCAGTTTCGTCAGTGAGTCGTTTCAACAATAATCCCGGCAAATCACATTGGCTGGCAGTCAAAAGGATAATGCGATATCTTAAAGGTACGATCGATTTCAAATTAACTTTTTCAGGAGAAACAAGTAATTGTCTTGAAACCTTCTTGTGACTCGGATTGGGCGAGTGACATGCTAGATCGCCGATCAACAACGGGATACGTTTTTAAGTCGCAAGCTGGTGCTGTGAGTTGGTCTTCAAAAAAACAACCAACAATTGCACTCTCAACGACCGAAGCTGAATATATGTCAATGTCAGCCGCAACTCAAGAAGCCCTATGGCTAAAAGGACTTCGTGATGAATTATTCGAAGAGCATAATCAAGGACCTGTTAAAATTCATTGTGATAATGTAGGTGCTATAAAACTTGGTAAGAAAACTGCATTTTCTCCTCGTACAAAGCACATTGATGTACGTCCTCATTTTTTGCGTGAAAAGGTTAATCAAAAACTTGTAGAGTTAAGAAATGTGGCAACGAAGTATATGGTAGCCGATAGTTTGACCAAAGCAGTATCTCCTGAAAAGCATAGTTGGTGCTCAAGTGGTATGAACATCATTGAAACGAGTAAATATGATGCTAGTGGAGGTGTTGAAAAGAGAAGTAAGATTATCGTCCCATTTCATAACTACATCTGGCTATACTTTTGTATCATGTACTTTTTTAATTTCCTGTATATAATGCATCCTGTGCATTTTACCCACATTTTGAACAATTTAAATATTAAAACTTGAATTGTGGTGACAAAACACACGCTTTGGTAGTTGTTTTTGCTAACTTATATTTTTTTTTGTGTTATTTTGAACCAAATATTTAATTTTTAAATGCAATTTAATGTCATTTGTGGTAAAACTCTTCATTTGACCGACCTTTTGAACAATTTAAATATGTAACAATTGAGTTGTGGTGATAAAACACACTTTGGTAGAGAAATGGTTTTAATTAATCAAAATAAAACATACTTTTTAGAGAATTGGTATTTATTTTTCAAAAGGTTCAAATGGTCAAATAATGAATAAAAACACAAAAAAATATATATTAGCAAAAATGACTTCCAAAGCGTGTGTTTTATCAACACAACTAAATTTTTTTATATTTTAATTGTCCAAAATGTAGGTAAAATAGACCACTGAAACCCGCGAAACATAAAAATGCTCGTTAAATTTAATATTTTGTTCGAAATAACGGTACAACCGACAAGTTTTGTGTAAACTTGCCTATTTACCGTTATTTCGAACAAAATATAAATAAGCAATAATTACTACCAAAGCGTGTATTTTGTCACCACAAATTTTTTTTGTATATTCCAGTTGTTCAAAATTTGGGTCAAATGGACCATATTACCCCACGCAACATAAAAATGCACGTAAAAATTTAATAGTTTGTTCGAAATAACGGTTAAGTAGACAAGTTTTGTTTAAACTTGTCTTTTTACCGCTATTTCGAACCAAATTTTAAATTTTAACGTGAATTTTTATATTGCAGGTTGGTTAAATTGTGCATTTAACCCACATTTGAACAATGTTAATATAAAAAATTTTAATTGTGATGACAAAACTCACACTAAGGTAGTAATTTTTGCTTATTTACATTTTTTTTGTTTTATTTTGAAACAAATAATTAATTTTTAAGTGCAATTGAATATCATTTGGGCTGAAAATCTCCATTAAACTAATAATCTCCATTAAACTAATAATCATAACTCTTAATTAGCAAAAAACACCACCAAAACGTGTGTTTTATTTTTTACTTTTTTTTTTATTTTTTTATTTATTTATAAATAATTCTACAAATACGACTTGACATTAAAAATGACGTTACAGTCAGACATATAAAATAATATTAAAAATCAGGAAGAAGCAAAGTGTTGCTTCAATCTTCGTTTTAAGGTATCCTTGCTAGAAGTAAAATTGAACAGGTGATTTATGTGATTAAAGCTTTTGCACATCATGTTAATCGGTTCATTAGAACCAAAGTTGGTTCTATGGACATCAACTTGCAAGAATTCATTTTTTCTTAGATGTCTACTGGGTACTTTAATTTGTAAGTTTTCCAGCATTGATTGTGCGTCAATGTTACCTTATAAAATATTACCAACAAACGAACACTTTAAAAGCTCACGTCTATTTTCCAGAGTTGCTTTGTTGTTTGTTTTGCAGCCATCCAGATATGGTGGTAAACGTTGCAGGTTTTCATGATATGGTAATTCGTTATTATACTCCCAACCGCTTTTCCAAGTTAAATGACGGATAAACTTATTCTGAATACCCTCAAGTTTACTGATGTTTGAATCATAAAATGGACACCAAACAGTAACAGCGTATTCCAGTTGTGAAAGTTCGTATGCGAAAAACAGAATCTTAATTGTCTCCAGGTCATAAATGTCTCCCGTCCATCGTTAAATAAAACCCCACATAGAATAAGATTTAGCAACACATTGTTCTATATGTTTGTTATTGCTCATATTTTCCACGAAAATAACACCAAGGTCTTTGATCTCTGATACTCGCTTTAGTGGCATATTGTTAACTTCGTAATGTTTTAAAACTGGATTTAATTTCCGGTGGAATGATAAAGTCTTACACTTATTGATGTTCAGACTAAGAAGATTTGACTCACACCATATCGCTCAATAGTCAATGTCCTCTTAAAGTTTCTCGGCATCGCTTAAGTTCTCGACAGTTCAATATATTTTTAAGTCATCAGCAAACATTAAAATTTAGAAGGGTAGAATGACTTCAGTTATTGCGTCGTAAAAATGGTAAAAATCCAATTATAACCACAACTCAATTTTTTTATATTTCAATTGTCCAAAATGTGGGTAAAATGGACCATTTAACCCCGCGCAACATTACAATGCACTTAAAACTTTAATACTTTGTTCGAAATAACGGTTTAACAGGCAAGTTATGTGTTAACTTGCCTATAAACCGTTATTTCGAACCAAATTTTAAATTTAAACGTGCATTTTAATGTTGCGTGTAGAAAATTGTGCATTTTACCAACAAATACAAATATTAAAACAATACAAATATAAAAAAATTGAATTGTGGTAACAAAACAAATGCTTTGGTAGTAGTTTTTGCTTACTAATATTTTTTTTGTGTTACTTTGAACCACATTTTTTATTTTAAATGGCATTTTAATGTCATTTGGGCTAAAATTCTCCAATTAACCGACAATTTGAACAATTTTAATATGAAACAATTGAGTTGTGGTGATAAAACACACTTTGGTAGAATTTTGGTATAAATTGATCAAAATTACGTTCAAATGGACATATATTGAATAAAAATAAAAACAAAATATATAAATAAGCAAAAATTACTACCAAAGCGTGTGTTTTATCACCACAACTCAA
This sequence comes from Tipula lateralis, assembly GCA_963932295.1. Taxonomy (NCBI): domain Eukaryota; kingdom Metazoa; phylum Arthropoda; class Insecta; order Diptera; family Tipulidae; genus Tipula; species Tipula lateralis. The sequence continues at coordinate 60,447 of CAWVQQ010000509.1, read as the reverse complement.
TTTTTTTAAATTTCAATTGTCCAAAATGTGGGTAAAATGGACCATTTAACCCTGCGCAACATAAAAATGCATGTAAAAATTTAATATTTTGTTCGAAATAACTGTAAAACAGACAAATTTTGTGTAAACTTGTCTATTGACCGTTATTTCGAACCAAATTTTAAAATTTTACGTGCAAATTGAGTTGTGGTGACAAAACACACGCTTTGGTAGTAATTTTTGCTCAATAATATTTTTTTTGTGTTATTTTCAACCAAATATTTAATTTTCAAGTGCAATATAATGTCATTTGGGCTGAAATTTTCCAATAAACTGACTTTTTGAACAATTTCAATATGAAACCATTGAGTTGAAGTGATAAAATTAACTTTGGTAGAATTTTGGTATTAATTGTTCAAAATAACGTTCAAATGGACAAATAATGAAAAACAATACAAAAAAAAATTAATAAGCAATAACTACTACCAAAGCGTGTGTTTCATCACCACAACTCAATTTTTTTATATTTCAATTGTCCAAAATGTGGGTAAAATGAACCATTTAACCCCGCGCAACAAAGTGCAATGCACTTTAAACATTAATTTTTTGTTCGAAATAACGGTAAAACAGGCAAGTTATGTGAAAACTTGTCTATAAACCGTTATTTCGAACCAAATTTTAAATTTAAACGTGCATTTTAATGTTGCGTGTAAAAAATTGTGCATTTTACCAAAAAATACGAATATAAAAACATTACAAATATAAACAAATTGAATTGTGGTAACAAAACAAATGCTTTGGTAGGAGTTTTTGCTTACTAATATTTTTTTTTGTGTTATTTTGAACCAAATTTTTAATTTTAAATGGCAATTTAAATGTCATTTGGGCTAAAATTCTCCAATTAACCGACATTTTGAACAATTTTAATATGAAACAATTGAGTTGTGGTGATAAAACACACTTTGGTAGAATTTTGGTATTAATTGATCAAAATTACGTTCAAATGGACAAATATTGAATGAAAATACAAACAAAATATATAAATTAGCAAAAATTACTACCAAAGCGTGTATTTTATCACCACAACTCTACTTTTTTATTCCAATTGTCCAAAATGTGGGTAAAATGGACCATTTAACCCCGCGCAACATTAAAATGCACGTAAGATTTTCTATTTTGTTCGAAATAACGGTAAAACAGACAAGTTTTGTGTAAACTGGTCTATTTTCCGTTATTTCGAACCAAATTTTAAATTTTTATGTGCATTTTGATATTGCGTGGGGTTAAATTGTGCATTTTACCCACATATTGAACAATTTTAATAGTGAAAAATGGAATTTTGGTGACAAAACACACGCTTTGGTAGTTATTTTTGCTTAATAATATTTTATTTGTGTTATTTTGAACCAAATATTTAATTTTTAAGTGCAACTTAATGTCATTTGGGCTGAAATTCTCCATTTAACCATCATTTTGAACAATTTTTATATGAAACAATTGAGTTGTGGTAATAAAACACACTTTGGTAAAATTTTGTTATTAATTGTTCAAAATGACGTTCAAATCGACAAATAATGAATAAAAACATAAAAAAAATATTAATTAGCAAAAATTACTACCAAAGCGTGTGTTTTATCACCACAACTCTATTTTTTTATTCCAATTGTCCAAAATGTCGGTAATATGGACCGTTCATTCCCTCGCAACATAATAATGCAAGTAAAACTTTAATATTATGTTCGAAATAACGGTAAAACAGACAAGCTTTGTGAAAACTGGTCAATTCTTCGTTTTTTCGAACAAAATTATAAATTTTAACGTGCATTTTTTTGTTGCGTAGAGTAAAATTTTGCATTTTACCCACATTTTAAACAAATCAAATATAAAAAATTGAATTGTGGTGACATAACACTTTGGTGACTTTGGTAGTAAGTTTTGCTTATGAATATTTTTTTTGTGTTGGTTTGAACCAAATATTTAATTTCTAACTGCAATTTAGTGTCATTTGGCCTTAAGTTCTCCATTACTGACATTTTGTACAATTTTAATATGAAACAATTGAGTTGTTGTGATAGAACACACTTTGGTAGAATTTTGGTATTGATTGTTCAGAATGACGTTCAAATGGATAAATAATGAATAAAAACACAAAAAAAATATAAATTAGCAAAACATACTACTAAAGCGTGTGTTTTATTACCAAAACTCATTTTTTTTATATTTCAATTGTCCAAAATGTGGGTTAAATTGACCATTTACCCCCGCGCAACATAAAAATGCACGTTGAAAATAAAAATTTTGTTCAAAATAACGATAAAACAGACAAGTATTGTTAAAACTTGTCTATTAACCGTTATTTCGAACCAAATTTTAAATTTGTACGTGCATTTTTATATTGCATGGGGTTAAATTGTGCATTTGACCCACATTTTTAACAATTTTAATTTCAAAAAATTGAGTTGTGGTGACAAAACACACGCTTTGGTAGTAATCTTTGCTAATTAATTTTTTTTTGTGTTTTTGTTCATTATTTGTCCACTTGAACGTCATTTTGAACAATATGAACCAAAATCTGAATAAAATAATTGTTGAAAAGAGAAGTAAGATGATCGTCCCATTTCATAACTACATCTGGCTATACTTTTGTATCATGTCCTTTTTTAATTTCCTGTATATAATACTTTTTTTACTGCTAAGCATTAAAGGAACTTGTAAACGTTAGTCACGTTTTTTATTGCCGTCTGGGCTTGTGCATTTTCAGCATCTTGAACCTCAGCATTTGATGATTCGGAGCTTCTGCGTCGTGTGGGGCTACTACGCGAACTGGTATCAACGAGATTGGAAACGTGTGTTTCAATGGAGGATTATGTGAACAAAATTGTTTCGACGGCACACAAATTAAATGGCGTGGGTATGCAGATAGCCGATGCTTGGATCGGTACACTTTTATTAGCGGGGTTGACTGAAGATTTCAAACCCATGATCATGGCAATTGAAAGTTCTTCTGTTGGTATATCATCCGATTTGATTAAAACGAAATTATTACAAGAAGTTCGTTCTAATGATGGAGCTTCTTCTTCGGTTGCTGTGTTTGCTAAAAAAAAACAGTCCAGAAATAAGGTTAAAAATCGTGAAAGGAAAAAAGATGTGAAATGCTATGGTTGTGGTGGTATCGGTCATTACAAGAATAAGTGTCCAAGTGCAAAATCTGAGGCAGATCATAAGCAAAAGTCGATACTTGTCTCTTCTTGCTTCACGTCAAATGAACTCACACCAGGTGAGTGGTATATTGATTCAGGGGCGTCCAAACATATGACGTGTGTTGCTGATTGGATGATAAATTCCAAAAATTCGACTGGAACAGTAACAATTGCAAATGAAAAAAAACTAGCCTCAAATATGGAAGGTGATGTTCGACTTAAACTCAAAACATTTGGCTTAAAGAACTCTAAGTATGATTATTGCACTTATAACAATTGCAACGGAGGCAAGGTATTGATTGTTGCTGTGTACGTTGACGACTTGATGTTATTTTCAAATGATGCTCTGCAAAAGAAAAAACTCAAGTCATTTTTAATGCGTCAGTTTAAAATGAAAGATCTCGGTCAGGCAAGAGAAGTTTTGGGAATGCGTATCGCGAGAAGCAAAAATAGAAAGTTAATTTCAATTGATCAAAGTCACTACATTCAAAAATTGCTTGAGAGATTTAATATGGACCAATGCAATGCTATTCGGTCGCTGGTAGATATGAACAAAAAACTCACTTCTGATTTTTCACCAAAAAATGAGGCGACTCGAAAAGAAATGGAATGCGTGCCATATCAAGCAGCAGTCGGAAGTCTTCTGTTCGTAGCACAAGTGTCACGTCCAGACATTCAATATGCAGTTTCGTCAGTGAGTCGTTTCAACAATAATCCCGGCAAATCTCATTGGCTGGCAGTCAAAAGGATAATGCAATATCTTAAAGGTACGATCGATTTCAAATTAACGTATTCAGGAGAAACAAGTAATTGTCTTGAAGGTTTTTGTGACTCAGATTGGGCGAGTGACATGCTAGATCGCCGATCAACAACGGGATACGTTTTTAAGTCGCAAGCTGGTGCTGTGAGTTGGTCTTCAAAAAAAACAACCATTAATTGCACTCTCAACGACCGAAGCTGAATATATGTCAATGTCAGCCGCAACTCAAGAAGCCCTATGGCTAAAAGGACTTCGTGATGAATTATTCGAAGAGCATAATCAAGGACCTGTTAAAATTCATTGTGATAATGTAGGTGCTATAAAACTTGGTGAGAAAACTGCATTTTCTCCTCGTACAAAGCACACAGATGTACGTCACCATTTTTTACGTGAAAAGGTTAATCAAAAACTTGTAGAATTAAGTTATGTGGCAACGAAGTATATGGTAGCCGATAGTCTGACCAAAGCAGTATCTCCTAAAAAACATAGTTGGTGCTCAAGCGGTATGAACATCCTTGGAACTAGTTAATGTGACGCTAGTGGCGGTGTTGAAAAGAAAAGTAAGATGATCGTCCCATTTCATAACTACATCTCGCTAAACTTTTGTATCATGTACTTTTAATGGTGACAAAACACACGCTTTGGTAGTAATTTTTCCTTATTTATAATTTTTTTTGTGTTATTTTGAACCAAATATTTAAATTTTAAGTGCAATTTAATGTCATTTTGGGTGAAATTCTCCATTTAACCGACATTTTGAACAATTTCAATATGAAACAATTGAGTTGTGGTGATAAAACACACTTTGGTAGAATTTTGATATAATTTGTTCAAAATGACATTCTAATGGATAAATAATGAATAAAAACATAAAAAAAAATATAAATTAGCAAAAATTACTACCAAAGCGTGTGTTTTATCACCACAACTTTACTTTTTTATTTCAATTGTCTAAAATGTGGGTAAAATGGACCATTTAACCTCGCGCAACATAACAATGCACGTAAAATTTAATATTTTGTTCGAAATAACGGTAAAACAGACAAGTTTTGTGTAAACTGGTCTATTTATCGTTATTTCGAACCAAATTTTAAATTTTTACGTGCATTTTGATATTGCGTGGGGTTAAATTGTGCATTTTACCCACATTTTGAACAATTTTAATATAAAACAATTGAATTGTGGTGACAAAACACACGCTTTTGTTAGTAATTTTTGCTTATTAATATTCTTAATGTGTTATTTTGAACCAAATATTCAACTTTTAAGGGCAATTTAATGTCATTTGGGGTGTAACTCTCCAATAAACCGACATTTGGGACTATTTCAATATAAAACAATTGAGTTGTGGTGATAAATCACACTTTGGTAGAATTTTGGTATTAATTGTTCAAAATGACGTTCAACTATATAAATAATGAAAAAAAACACAAAAAATATATAAATTAGCAAAAATGACTACCAAAGCATGGGTTTAATCACCACTACTCAATTTTGTTATATTTAAATTGTCCAAAATGTGGGTAAAATGGACCATTTAACACCGCAAAACATAAAAATGCACGTAAAAAATTGATATTTTGTTCGAAATAACGGTCAAACCGACAAGTTTTGTGTAAATTTGTCTATTTACCGTTATTTCGAACCAAATATTAATTTTTTACGTGCATTTAATATTGCGTGGGGTTAAGTTGTGCATTTTTCCCACATTTTGAACCATTTAAATATCAAAAATTTGAGTTATGGTGACAAAACACACGCTTAAGTAGTAATTTTTGCTAATTAATATTTTTTTGTGTTTTTTTAATTATTGGTCCATTTGAATGCCATTTTATACGACACGTACCATAATCTTCACAAAATAATGTGTAAATGGATAATTTCATCCAAATGACCTAAAGTTGCACCTAAAAATTAATTGTGTTAATAGACATAACGGTAAATAGACAAGTTGACACAAAACGTGTAGTTTTTACCGTTATGTTGAACCAAATATTAAATTTTTTAATGCAATTTAATGTCATTTAATGTGTTCTTCTCCATTTAACCGACATTTTGAACAATTTAAATATGAAACACTTCAGATGTGGTGATAAAATTAAGTTTTGTGGTATTTTGGTATTGATTGTTCAAAATGACGTTCAAATGGACAAATAATGAATAAAAACACAAAAAAATATAAATAAGCAAAAATTACTGCCAAAGCGTGTTTTTTATCACCAGAAATCTATTTTGTATATTCCAATTGTTCATAATTTGGGAAGAATGGACAATATAACCCCACACAACATAAAAATGTGCATAAAAATTTAAAATTTTGTTCGAAATAACGGTAAAACAGACAATTTTTGTTTGAACTTGTCTATTTACCGTTATTTCAAACCAAATTTTTAATTTTAACCTGCATTTTGATATTGCGTGGGGTTTTATTGTACATTTTACCCACATTTTGAACAATTTTAATATTAAAAACTTGAATTGTGGTGACAAAACACACGCTTTGGTAGTAATTTTTGCTAATTAATATTTTTTTTGTGTTATTTTGAACAAAATATTAAGTTTTAAATGCAATTAAATGTCATTTGGGCTGAAATTCTCCATTCAACCGACATTTTGAACAATTTTAACATGTAACAATTGAGTTGTGGTGATAAAACACACTTTGGTAGAGAAATGGTTTTAATTAATCAAAATAAAACATACTTTTTAGAGAAATGGTATTTATTTATCAAAATGGCCAAATAATGAATTCAAACACAAAAAAATATAAATTAGCAAAAACTACTACTAAATCGTGTCTTTTATCACCACAACACAATTTTTTTATATTTCAATTGTCCAAAATGTGGGTAAAATGGACCATTTAACCCCGCGCAACATAAAATGGCACGTAAAAATTTAATATTTTGTTTGAAATGACGGTTAAACAGGCAAGTTTTGTGTAAACTTGTCTTTTTACCGTTATTTCGACTCAAATTTTAAATTTAAATGTGCATTTTTATGTTGCGTTTGGTTAAATTGTGCGTTTTACCAACAAATTCTAATATTAAAACAATACAAATATAAAAAAGTAAAGTGACAAAACACACGCTTTGGTAGAAATTTTTGCTTATGTTATTTTGAACCAAATTTTTAATTTTTAAGTGCAATTTAATGTCATTTGGGCTGAAATTCTCCAATTAACCGACAATTTGAACAATTTTTATATAAAACAATTAAGTTCTGGTGATAAAACACACTTTGGTTAAATTTTGGTATTAATTGTTCAAAATGACGTTCAAATGGACCAATAATGAATAAAAACACAAAAAAATATAAATTAGCAAATTATACTACCAAAGCGTGTGTTTTATCACCACAACTCAGTTTTTTGTATTTTAACTGTCCAAAATGTGAGTAAAATGGACCATTTAACCCCGCGCAACATAAAAATGCACGTAAAAATTTAATATTTTCTTCGAAATAACGGTAAAACCGACAAGTTTTGTGTAAACTTATCCATTGTTTGTTATTTCGAACCAATTTTAAATTTTTACGTGCATTTTTATGTTGCACAGGGTTTAATTGTGCATTTTACCCTTATTTTATACAAAACAAATATAAAAACATTGAATTGTTGTGACAAAACAAACGCTTTGGTAGTAATTTTTGCTTATAAATATTTTTTTTTGTGTTATTTTGAACCAAATATTTAATTTTTAAGTGCAATTTAGTGTCGTTTGGGCTAAAATTCTCGATTTAACCGACATTTTGAACAATTTTTATATGAAACCATTGAGTTGTGGGGATAAAACACACTTTGGTAGAATTTTGGTATTTATTGTTCAAAATGACGTTCAAACGGACAAATAATTAATAAAAACACAAAAAAAATCTAAATTAGCAAAAAACACCACCAAAACGTGTGTTTTATTTTTTAATTTTTTTTTTATTTTTTTTATTTATTTATAAATAATTCTACAAATACGACTTGACATTAAAAATGACGTTATAGTCAGACATATAAAATAATTTTAAAAATCAGGAAGAAGCAAGGTGTTGCTTCAATCTTCGTTTTAAGGTATCCTTGCTAGAAGTAAAATTGAACAGGTGATTTATGTGATTAAAGCTTTTGCACATCATGTTAATCGGTTCATTAGAACCATAGTTGGTTCTATGGACATCAACTTGCAAGAATTCATTTTTTCTTAGATGTCTACTGGGTACTTTAATTTGTAAATTTTCCAGCATTGATTGTGCGTCAATGTGACCTTATAAAATATTACCAACAAACGAACACTTTAAAAGCTCACGTCTATTTTCCAGAGTTGCTTTGTTGTTTGTTTTGCAGCCATCCAGATATGGTGGTAAACGTTGCAGGTTTTCATGATATGGTAATTCGTAATCATACTCCCAACCGCTTTTCCAAGTTAAATGACGGATAAACTTATTCTGAATACCCTCAAGTTTACCGATGTTTGTATCATAAAATGGACACCAAACAGTAACAGCGTATTCCAGTTGTGAACGTTCGTATGCGAAATACAGAATCTTAATTGTCTCCAGGTCATAAATGTCTCCCGTCCATCGTTAAATAAAACCCCACATAGAATTAGATTTAGCAACACATTGTTCTATATTTTTGTAACTGCTCATATTTTCCACGAAAATAACACCAAGGTCTTTGATCTCTGATACTCGCTTTAGTGGCATATTGTTAACTTCGTAATGTTTTAAAACTGGATTTAATTTCCGGTGGAATGATAAAGTCTTACACTTATTGATGTTCAGACTAAGAAGATTTGACTCACACCATATCGCTTAAAAGTCAATGTCCTCTTGATGTTTCTCGGCATCGCTTAAGTTCTCGACAGTTCTATATATTTTAAAGTCATCAGCAAACATTTAAATTTTAGAGTGTAGAATGACTTCAGTTATTGCTTCGTAAAAATGGTAAAAATCCAATTATCACCACAACTCAATTTATTTATATTTCAATTGTCCAAAATTTGGGTAAAATGGACCATTTAACCATGCGCAACATAACAATGCACTTATAACTTTAATACTTTGTTTGAAATAACGGTAAAACGGTGATTATAAAACACACGCTTTGGTAGTATTTTTTGCAAATTAATATTTTTTTGTGTATTTTTTTTCCTTATATGTCCATTTGAACGTCATTTTGAACAATAATTACCAAAATTCTACCAAAGTTAATTTTATCACCATAACTCAATTGTTTCAAATTGAAATTGTTCAAAATATCGGTTAAATGGAGAAATTTCAGCCCAAATGACATTCAATTGTCCTTAAAAATTAAATATTTGGTTCAAAATAACGCAAATAAAATTTTAATAAGCAAAATTTACTACCAAACCGTGTGTTTTGTCACCACAATTCTATTTTTTGATATATTAATTGTTCAAAATGTGGGTGAAATGCACAATTCAACCCCATGCAATATAAAAATGCACGTAAAAATTTATAATTTGTTCGAAATAACGGTAAATAGACAAGTTTACACTAAACTTTTCTATTTTACCGTCATTTTGAACAAAATATTAATTTTTTACCTGCATTTTTATGTTGCATGGGGTTAAATGGTCCATTTGACTCAAATAATGAACAATTGGAATATACAAAAATATATTTGTGGTGATAAAACACACGCTCTGGTAGTAGTTTTTGCTAATTTATATTTTTTTTTGTATTTTTCATCATTATTTGTCTATTTGGACGGCATTTTGAACAAGTTATACCAAAATTCTACCAAAGTTAATTTTATCACCACAACTCAATTGTTTTATAATTAAATTGTTCAAAATGTCGGTTTAATGAAGAATTTCACCCCAAATGACATTAAATTGCACTTACAAATTAAATATTTGGTTCAAAATAATAGGTCAAACGACAAGTTTTGTGTCAATTGGTCTATTTACCGTTATTTCGATTTAAATATTTAATTTTTAGGTGCAATTTAATGTCATTTAAGGTGAAACTGCATTTACGCATTATTTTGAAAAGATTTTGGTACATATCGTTCAGAATCTCGTTCAAATGGACAAATAATGAACAAAAACACAAAAAAATCTAAATAAGCAAAAATTACTACTGAAGCGTGTGTTTTGTCACCGCAACTCAATTTTTTGATATTTAAATTGTTCAAAATGTTGGTTAAATGCACAATTCAACCCCACGCAATATCAAAATGTACGTAAAAATTGTTAATTTTTTTTCGAAATAACGGTTAATAGACAATTTTACACAAAACTTGTCTATTTTACCGTTATTGTAAACAAAATATTAAATGTTCACGTGCATTTTAATGTTTCGTTGGGTTATATTGTCAATTTTTAGCAATTGGAATATACAAAATAGATTTCAGGTGATAAAACACACGCTTTGATAGAAGTTTTTGCTAATTTATATTTTGTTTGTATTTTTATTCATAATTTGTCCATTTGAACGTCATTGTGAACAATTAATTCCAAAATTTTACCAAAGTTAATTTGATCACCACAACTCAATAGTTTCATAATAAAATTGTTCCAATTGTCGGTAAAATGGAGAGCTTTAACCCAAATGACATAAAATTGCACTTAAAAATTTAATATTTGATTCATAATAACGGTAAAAACGACAAGTTACCGTTATTTCGATTAGTATATTTAATTTTTAAGGTGCAATTTTATGTGATTTGGGGTTAAATTCTACATTAACCCATTATTTTTTTAAGAGTTTTTAATACATATCGTTCAAAATGACGTTCAAATGGACAAATAATGATCAAAAACACAAAAAAATATTATTAAGCAAAAATAACTACCAAAGCGTGTGTTTTGTCACCACAATTAAATTTTTATATATTTAAACTGTTCAAAATGTGGGTTAAATGTAAATTTTTATCCCACGCATTATAAAAGTGCAAGTTAAAATTTACATTTTGTTCGAAATAACGATTAATAGATAAGTTTACACAAAACTTGTCTGTTTTACCGTTATTTCGAACCAATAGTAAAGTTAACTTGCAATTTTATGTTGGGCGGGGTTAAATGGTCCAATATACCTAAAATGTGAACAATTGAAATATAAAAAAATTAAGTTGTGATGATAAAACACATGTTTTGGTAGTAATTATTACTTATTTATATATTTTTTTGTTTAAATTCCCTATTTGTCCATTTGAACGTCATTTTGAACAATTAATACCAAAATTCTACCAAAGTGTGTTTAATCACCACATCTCAATTTTAACATATTGAAATTGTTCAAAAAGTCAATTCAATGGAGAATTTCAGCCCAAATGATATTTAATTGCACTTTCTTATTGAATATTTGGTTCACAAGATTACAAAAAAAATATTTTAAAGCAAACATTACTACCAAACCGTGTGTTTTGTTACCACAATTCAAGTTTTTGATTTTAAAATTGTTCAAAATGTGGATAAAATGCACAATTTAACCCCACGCAATCTAAAAGTGGACGTTAAAATTTAAAATTTTGTTCAAAATAACGGTAAATAGACAGGTTAACACTAAACTTTTATATTTTACCGTTATTTCGAACAAAATTTTAATTTTTTACGTGCGTTTTTATGTTGCGTGGGTTTATATGGTCCATTTTACCTCCGTGTTCGACAATTGAAAGACAAAAAAACTGAGTTGTGAAGATAACAAAAACGCTTTGGTAGTAATTTTTGCTAATTTTTATTTTTTTGTATTTTTATTCATCATTTGACCAATTGGACGTCATTTTGAACAATAAATACCAAAATTCTACAAAAATTAATTTTATCACCACAACTCAATTGATCCATATTGAAGTTGTTCAAAATGTCGGTTAAATGAAGAATGTCAACCCAAATGACATTAAATTGCACTTAAAAATTAAGTAATTGGTTCAAAATAACGGTAAAAATGACAAGTTTTGTATCAACTTGTCTATTTACCGTTATTTCGATTTTAATGTTTTATTTTTGGGTGCAATCAAATGTCAATTGGGGTGAAAATTAAATGGACAAATAATGATTCAAAATCCAAAAAAATATTAATAAGCAAAACGTACTACCAAAGCGAGTGTTTTGTCACCACAATTCAATTTTTTTATAAAAAAAATTGTTCAAAATGTGGGTTAAATGCAAAATTTAACCCCATGCAATATAAAAATGCACGTAAATATTTAAAATGTGGTTCGAAATAACGGTAAGAAGACAAGTTTACACAAAAGTTGTCTTTTCCACCGTTATTTCGGACAAAACATAAAAGTTTTACGTTTTTTTTATGTTTTGCGGGGTTGAATGGTCCATTTAACCTACATTTTGGACAATTGAATTATAAAAAAATTGAGCTGTGGTGATAAAACACACGCTTTGGTAGAAATTATTGCTAATTTATATTTTTTTGTGTTTTTATTCATTATTTGTCCATTTGAACGGCATTTTTAACAATTAATACAAAAATTCTATCAAAGTATGTTTTATCTCCCCCACTCAATTATTTCATATAAACATTGTTCAAAATATCGGGTAAATGGAGAATTTCAGCCCAAACGACATTTAATTGTACTTAAAATTTAAATATTTGATTTAAAAAAACACAAAAAAAAATATTAATAATCAAAAATTACTACCAAAGCGTGTGTTTTGTCACCACAATTCAATTTTTTAATATTTTAATTGTTCAAAATGAGGGGAAAATGCACAATCTAACCCCACGCAATATAAAACTGCTTGTAAACATTTAAAATTTGGTTCGAAATAACGGCAAATAGACAAGTTTACACAAAGCTTGTCTGTTTTACCGTGATTTCGAACAAGAAATTTAATTTTTACGTCAATTTCTATTTTTCGCTGGGTTAAATTGTCCATTTTACCCATACTTTGGACAATTGAAATAAAAAAAAATTTAGTTGTGGTGATAAAACACATACTTTGGTAGTAATTTTAGCTAATTTACTTTCTATTTGTGTTTTTATTTATTATTTGTCCATATGAACGTTATTTCAAAATGACGTTCAAATGGACAAATAATGAACAAAAACACAAAAAAAATTTTAACTGGCTAAAACTTCCACAAAAACGTGTGTTTTGTCACCATAATTCAATTTTTTTCTATTTATTTAGTTCAAAATTTGGGTAAATGCAAATTTTAACAATACGCAATATAAAAATGCACGTGAAAATTTAAAAATTGATTCCAAATAACGGTAAATAGACAAGTTTACAAAAAACTTGTTTGTTTTACCGTTATTTCGAACAAAATTCCAAATTTTAACTTGCATTTTTTTAATTCGCGGGGTTCAATGGTCCATTTTACCCACATTTTGGACAGTTGAAATATTAAAAAATTGAATTGTGGTGATAAAACACACGCTTTGGTAGAAATTATTGCTTATTTATATTTTTTTCTGTTTTTATTCAATATTTGTCCATTTGAACGTCATTTTGCCCAATTAATACCAAAATTCTAGGAAAGTGTGTTTTATCACCACTACTCAATTGTTTTATATTTTATTGTTCAAAATGACGGTAAAATGGAGAATTTCACATTAAAATACACTTAAAAATTAAATATTTGATTCCAAATAATGCAAAAAAAAATATTGATAAGCAAAAATTAATACCAAAGCGTGCGTTTTGTCACCACAATTCAATTTCTTTATATTTAAATTGTTCAAAATGTGGTAAAAATGCAAATTTTAACCCCACGCATTATAAAAATGCACTTTAAAATTAAAAATTTGGTTTGAATTAACGGTAAATAGACAAGTTTACACTATACTTGTCTGTTTTACCGTTATTTCGAACAAAATATTAAATTTGTACGTGCATTTTTATGATGCGCGGGGTTACATGGTCCATTTAACCCACATTTTGAACAATTGAAATATAAGAAAATTGATTGGTGATTATAAATACACGCTTTGGTAGTATTTATTGCTAATTTATATTTTTTTTGTGTTTTTATTCCTTATTTCTCCATTTGAACGTCATTTTGAACAATTAATACAGAAATTCTACCAAAGTGTGTTTTATCACCATAACTCAATTGTTTCATATTGAAATTGTTCAAAATGTCGGTTAAATGGAGAATTACAGCCCAAATGACATTCAATTGTACTTAAAAATTAAATATTTGGTTCAAAAAAACGCAAAAAAATTTTAATAAGCAAAAATTTCTACCAAGGCGTGTGGTTTGTCACCACAATTCAATTTTTTGATATTTTAATTGTTCAAAATGTGGGTTAAATGCACAATTAAACCCCACGCAGTATAAAAATGCACATAAAAATTTAAAATTGGTTCGAAATAACGGTAAATAGACCAGTTTAAACAAAACTTGTCTATTTAACCGTTATTTTAAACAAAATATTAATTTTTTACTTGCATTTTTATGTTGCGCTGGGTTAAATGGTTCATTTTACCCAAATTTTGAACAATTGGAATACACAAAAATAGATTTGTGGTGCTTTAACACACGCTTTGGTAGTAATTTTTGCTAATTTTTATTTTCCATTTGTATTTTTATTCATTATTTGTCTGTTTGGACGTCATTTTGAACAAGTATTACCAAAATTCTACCAAAATAAATGTTATCACCACAACTTAATTGTTTCATATTTAAATTGTTCAAAATGTCGGTTAAATGAAGAATTTCACCCGAAATGACATTAAATTGCACGTTTAAATTAAATATTTGGTTCAAAATAACGGTAAAACGACAAGCTTTGTGTCTATTTGTCCATTTTCCATTATTTCGATTTAAATATTTAATTTAAAGGTGCAATTTAATGTCACTCAAGATGAAACTCCACATTTTTGAATTATTTTGTAAAGATTTTGGTCCAATCGTTTAGAATGACATTCAAATGGACAAATAATGAACAAAAACAGAAAAAAAATCAAAATAAGCAAACACTACTACTGAAGCGTGTGTTTTGTCACCGCATCTCAATTTTTAGATATTAAAATTGTTCAAAATGATGGAAAAATGCACAATTAAACCCCACGCAATATAGAAATGCGCGTAAAAATTGTTAATTTTGTTCGAAATAACGGTTAATAGACAAGTTTACACAAAACTTGTCTATTTTACCGTTATTGTGAACAAAATATAAAATTTTCACGTGCATTTTAATGTTTCCTGGGGTTATATTGTCCATTTTTAACAAAATTTGAGAAATTGGAATATACAAAAATAGATTTGTGGTGACAAAACACACGCTTTGATAGTAATTTTTGCTAATTTATATTTTGTTTGTATTTTTATTCATAATTTGTCCATTTACACGTCATTGTGAACAAATAATACCAAAATTCTACCAACGTGTGTTTAACCACCACATCTCATTTTTTTCATATTGAAATTTTTCAATATGTCAATTAAATGGAGAATTTCACCCCAAATGACATTAAATTGCACTTAAAAAATTAAAATTTGACTCAAAATAACCCAAAAATATAATTAAAAGGAAAAATTACTACCAAAGCGTGTGTTTTTGCGCCACAATACAATTTTTTTAAAATTAAAATTGTGCAAAATGTGGGTTAAATGGACAATATAAACCCACGCAACATGAAAATGCACGTTAAAATTTATTATTTTCTTCGAAATAACGGTAAAACAGACAAGTTTTAAATTAAATTGTCTATTTATATTTAATTGGAATATACATAAATACAGTTATGGTGATAAAACACACGCTTTGGTATAATTTTTTGCTGATTAAAAGTGTTTTTGTATTTCATTCATTATTTGTCCATTTGAACGTTATTTTGAAAAATTATTACCAAAATTCTACCAAAGTGTGTTTTATCACCACAATTCAATTGTTTCATATTGAAACTGTTCAAAATGTCGGTTTAATGGAGAATTTCAGCCCAAATGACATTAAATTGCATTTTAAAATAAAATATTTGGTTCAAAATAACACAAAAAAAATAAAAATTAGCAAACATTACTACCAAGGCGTGTGTTTTGTCACCACAATTCAATTTTTGTATTACAATTGTTCAAAATGTGGGTTTTATGCACAATTTAACCCCACGCAATATGTAAATGCAAGTTTAAATTTAAAAAAAATTTCTAAAAAAATGTTAAATAGACAAGTTTAAACAAAACTTGTCTATTTACCGCTATTTCGAACAAAACATTAAAATTTTACGTGCATTTTAATGTTGCGTGGGGTTAAATGGTCAATTTTACCCAAATTTTGAACAATTAGAATATACATAAATAGATTTTAGGTGACAAAACACACGCTTTGGTAGTAATTTTTGCTAATTTATATTATTTTGGTATTTTTATGCTTTATTTAATCATTTGAACGACATTTTTAACAATTATTATCAAAATTCTACCGAAGTGTGTTAAATCACCACAACTCAATTGTTTCATATTGAAATTGTTCAAAATGTTGGTTTAATGGAAAATTTTAGCTCAAATGACATTAAATTGCACTTAAAAATTAAATATTTGGTTCGAAGCAACACAAAAAATATTTATTAGCAAAAATTACTACCAAAGCCTGTGATTGGTCAACACAATTCAATTTTTCTATATTAAAATTGTTCAAAATGTGGGTAAAATGCACAATTAACCCTCACGCAATATGAAAATTCACGTAAAAATTCCAAAAAATATCGTTAAATAGACAAGTCTACACAAAACTGGTTTGTTTTATCATTATTTCGATTTAAATATTAAAATTTTACGTTCATTTTTATGTTGCGTGGGGTTATATTGTCCATTTTACCCAAAATTTGAACATTTGGAATAAACAAAAATAGATTTGTGGTGATAAAACACACGCTTTTTCACATAGTAATTTTTGCTAATTTATTTTATTTTTGTATTTTAATTCATTATTTGTCCATTTGAACGTCATTTTTAACAATTTATACCAAAATTCTACGAAAGTTAATTTTATCCTCACAACTCAATTGTTTCATATTGAAATTGTTCAAAATGACGGTAAAATGGAAAATTTTATTCAAAACAAGATTAAATTGCACTTGAAAATAAAATATTTGGTTCAAAATTACCGTTCAACCGACATGTTTTGTGTCAACTTGTTTATCCATTATTTCGATTAGAATATTTAATTTTTAGGTGCAATTTTATGTCATTTTGGGTGAGATTCTCCATTAACTCATTATTTTGTTAAGATTTTGGTACATGTCGTTCGAAATGACGTTTATTTGGACAAATAATGAACAAAAACACAAAAAAATATAAATAAGCAAACTTTACTACTAAAGCGTGGAGTTTGTCACCACAACTCAATTTTTTGTTATTAAAATTGTTCAAAATGTGGGTAAAATGCACAATTTAACCCAACGCAAAATAAAAGTGCACGATTTAATTTAAAATTTGGTTCGAAATAACGGTAAATAGACAAGTTAACAGTAAACTGGTCGGTTTTATCATTATTTCGAACAAAATATTAAACTTTTACGTAAAATTTTATGTTTTGCGGATTTAAATGGTCCATTTGACCCATATTTTGGACAATGAAAATATAACAAAATTAAGTTGTGGTGATTAAACACACGCTTTGGTCGTCATTTTTGCTAATTTATAGTTTTTTTGTGTTTTTAGTCATTATTTGTCCATTTTAACGTCATTTTGAACAATTAATACCAAAATTCTAGCAAAGTAAGTTTTATCACCACAACTGAATTACTTCACTTTTTTTGAAATTGTTCAAAATGTCGGTTAAATGGAGAATTTCACCCCAAATGACATTAAATTGCACTTAAAAATGAAATATTTGGATCACAATAACACAAAAAAAATATTAATAAGCAAAAATTACTACTTAAGCGTGTGTTTTGTCGCCACCACTCCATTTTTTTATATTTCACCAAAGCGTGTGTTTTGTCAACACAATTCTATTTTTTTTATATTTAAATTCTTCAAAGTGTGGATAAAATGCACAATTTAAGCCCTGCAATATAAAAATGCACGTTAAAATTTAAAATTTTTTCGAAATATTGATTAATAAACAAGTTAACACAAATATGTCTGTTTAACCGTTATTTCGATCAAAATATTTAATTTTTACGTGCATTGTTATGTTGCGTGGGGTTAAATTATCCATTTAACCCACATTTTGAACAATTGGAATATACAAAAATTGAATTGTGGTCATAAAACACAAGCTTGGTAGTAAATGTTGCTTATTTATATTTTTTTGTATTTTTATTCATAATTTGTCCATTTGAACGTCATTTTGAACAAGTAATACCAAAATTCTACCAAAGTGTGTTTTATCACCACAACTTAATTGTTTTCTTATTTAAATTGTTCAAAGTGTCAGTTAAATGGAGAATTTCACCCCAATTGACATTAAATTGCACTTAAAAATTAAGTATTTGATTCATAATTACGGTATAAAGACAAGTTTTGTGTCAACTTGTCTTTTTACCGTTTTTTCGATTAAAATATTTATTTTTTAGGTATTATTTTATGTCATTTGGGGTGAAATTCTTTATTTACCCATTATTTTGTTAAGATTTTGGTACATGTCGTTCAAATGGACAAATGATGAGCAAAAACACAAAAAAAATACTTATTAGCAAAAGTTACTTCTTAAGCGTGTGTTTTGTCACCTCAATTCACTTTCTTTGTATTTAAATTGTTCATTATTTGGGAAATTGCACAATTTAACCCCACGCAATATAAAAAAGCACGTTAAAATAAAATTTGGTTCGAAATAACGGGAAATAGACAAATATACACAAAACTGGTCATTTTTACCGTTTTTCGAACAAAATATTAAATTTTACGTGCATTTTTATGTTGCGCGGGGTTGAATGGTCAATTAACCAACATTTTGAACAATGGAAATATAAAAAAATTGAGTTGTGGTGATAAAACACAAGCTTTGGTAGAATTAATTGCAAACTTATTTTTTTTTGGGTTTTTATTCATTATTTGTCCATTTGAACGTCATTTTGAGCAATAAATACCAAAATTCTACCAAAGTGTGTTTCTACACCACAACTCAATTTTTTCATTTTGAAATTAATCTAAATGTCGGTTAAATGGAGAATTTCAGCCCAAATGACATTAAATTGCACTTAAAAATGAAATATTTGGTTCAAAATTACGGGAAAAACAACAAATTATGTGTCAACTTGTTTATTTACCGTTATTTCGATTTAAGTTTTTATTATAAGGTGCAATTTAATGTGATTTGGGATGACATTCTCCATTTGTTCATTATTTTGTTAAGATTTTGGTAGACATCGTTCAGAATGACGTACAAATGGACAAATAATGTACAAAAACACAAAAAAATATTAATTAGCAAACATTACTACTAAAGCGTTTCTTTTGTCACCTCAAATTAATTTTTTGGTATTTAATTTGTTCAAAATGCACAATTCAACCCCTCGCAATATAAAAATGCACGTTAAAATTTAAATTTTTGTTCAAAATAACGATAAATAGACAAGTTTACACAAATTTGTTTTTCAAACAATTGTCTGTTTTTCCATTATTTCAAACAAAATATTAAATTTTTACGTGCATTTTTATGATGCGTGGGGTTAAATGGTCCACTCTACCCATATTTTGGACAATTTAAATATAAAAAAATTGAGTTGTGGTGATAAAACACACGCTTTGGTAGTTTTTGCTAATTTATATTTTTTTTGTGTTTTTATTTATTGATTGTCCATTTGAACGTCATTTTGAACAATTAATACCAAAATTCTACCAAAATGTGTTAAATTACCACAACTCAATTGTTTCATATTAAATTTGGTCAAAATGTTGGTTTAATGGAGTATTTCAGCCCAAATGACATTTATTTGCATTTTAAAATTAAAAATTTGGCTCAAAATAACACAAAAAAAATATTTATATGCAAAAATTACTACCAAAGCGTGTGGTTTGTCACCACAATTCAATTTTTTTTTTCATTAACTAGTTCAAATGTGGGTAAAATGCAAAATTTTATCCCACGCAATATAAAAAAGGACGTAAAAATTTAAAATTTGGTTCGAAATAACGATTAATATACAAGTTTAATCAAAACTGGTCTGTTGCACCGTTATTTCGAACAAAATATTAAATTTTTATGTGCATTTTTATTTTGCGCAGGGTTAAATGGTCCAACACAAAAAAATATTAATTAGCAAACATAAACGTTTTGTCACCTTAAATCAATTTTTTGATATCAAAATTGTTCAAAATGCGGGTGAAACGCAATTTTTAACCCCACGCACCATAAAAATGCACTTTAAAACTTTAAATTTGGTTCAAAATAACGGTAAATACACAAGTTTTCATTAAACTTGTCTGTTTTACCGTTATTCTGATCAAAATATTAAATCATTACGTGCATTTTTATGTTGCGCGGGGTTAAATGGTCCATTTTACCCACATTTTGGACAATTGAAATATCAAAAAAATTGAGTTGTGGTGATAAAACACACACTTGAGTGGTAATTTTCCTAATTTATAATTTTTTTGTGTTTTTATTCATTATTTGTCCATTTGAACGTCATTTTGAACAATAATTTCCAAAATTCTACCAAAGTGTGTTTTATCACCACAACTCAATTGTTTCATATTGAAATTGTTCAAAATGTCGGTTAATTGGAGAATTGCACCCCAAATGACATTAAATTGCACCTAAAATTAAAATTATTGGTTTAAAATAACGGTTAGAACCACAAGTTTTGTGTCAACTTGTTAATTTACCGTTATATTGATTATAGTATATAATTTTAGGACCAATTTAATGTCAATTCGGGTGAAATTATCCATTAACCCATTACTTTGTTAAGATTTTGGTATATGTTGTTCAAAATGACGTTCAAATGGACAAATAATGAACAAAAACACAAAAAAAAATATTAATTAGCAAAAATTACTACTAAATCATGTGTTTTGTCACCAGAACTCAATTTTGTGATATTTAAATTTTTCAAAATGTGGGCAAAATGCACAATTAAACCCCACGCAATATCAAAATGGACAAAAAAATCTAACGTTTGGTTCGACATAACTATAAAAAGACAAGTTTACACAAAACTTGTCGGTTTTACCGTTATTTCAAACAAAATATTAAATTTTTACCTTCATCTTTATGTTGCGCGTAGTTCAATGGTCTATTTGACCTACATTTTGGACAATCAAAATATTAAAAAATTGAGTTGTGTTGATAAAACACACGTTTTGGTAGTAATTTTTGGTAATTTATATTTTTTTTGTGTTTTTATTCTTTATTTGTCCATTTGAACGTCATTTTAAACAATTAATACCAAAATTCTACCAAAGTGATTTTATCACCACAACTCAATTGTTTCATTTTTAAATTGTTCAAAATGTCGGTCAAATGGAGAATTACAGCCCAAAGACATTTAATAGCACTTTAAAATTCAAAAACTAATCCAAAGTAACACAAAAAATAAATATTTATAAGCAAAAATTACTACCAAAGCGTGTGTTTTGTCACCACAATTAAATTTTTTTAAATTTAAATTGTTCAGAATGTGGGTAAAATGCACAATTTAACCCCACGTTATTTGAAAAAGCACGCAAAAATTTAAAATTTTGTTCGAAAAAACGGGAAAAAAACAAAAGTTTTCACAAAACTTGTCTGTTACACCATTATTGATAAATTTGATACTGATAAATTTGTGTTTTATATAAGAAAATTAAATATGCATAACAATGTCTATAAGTAAATATTTGAGCTGATACATTTTTTTTTTGTTTGATACATGGAACAAGTGCACATTGAGCACGAATAGAATATACATATACAAATATTAGTGTATATGTATGCACTCGTAATTGCTCGTGCCCATGTAATGTATGCACTTGTAATTGCTTATATAAGCGTATATGGATGCACTCGTAATTGCTAATAATTTTAAAATAAGATTAATCAGGCGCATAATAATACAGATTAATACTTGTTTTTCTATAAAACAACATTTATAACACATAAGTACTATGCAGTGAATGTAAGATAAAGTGACGTCATTCAACACAACAATATATGAAGTTATTTTATTTTTTTTTTGTCAGAAAAATAAATCTATATATCATATTTTTCATACTTTGTTGACAATTATTGCTTAAAAATAGTATTTATTCGTTTTGGTTTAGAAAATAAAATGGTTTGCTAGTTTTAGGTTTGTGTATCAATAAAAGAATACATTTTAATTTTTACAATATCTCAGTTGTAAAAATAAAAATTATAAATATATTATTGTTTAATATATAAATGATTGGTGGTTTGAAACGCTGCAAGATATTATTGAATAAGTGGTTTGAACCTTAGCTAGAGCTTTATACTCAGCAAGGCTTATAATGGAATTGAGCTTTTTACTCAGCTAGGCATATTATGGAATTTCGGTTTATAACTCAACTAAAAAGTATTCATTAAAAAGCAAAATAATACTCAATATCAAAGTTTATATTCTTTGTTGACTAAAAAAACTTGTTTGTGTAACGCAGTTGCTTAACATATTATGTCAATTACTAAAAATACGTCGTTTATCAAAAATATAAAGGCAATTCGTACAAATTTCTAAAACATCATTATAGGTCAATAAAATTTGTGTGTAAGCGAGATTGCGTCGTATGAATAAAAATGCATTGATGACATGCAAAGTTTTGAAAAAGGAAACACTCATTTGTTTTTATTTATATCTATGTTTAACCATGTTTTAAAGGGTGTGAATAAATGCATCAACAAAAAAACTATATATTACATAACGAGAAAGATCATACTTAAATCAACATATGATCATATAAGAATTACTTCTTTACAAACTATTAAATTTTAAAAAGGATATCGATTTTCAAATTACATTGAACCCATTCATACATAATATTATTATATATTTTACAATTGCAAATTATGCTCGAGTCAAAATATATTCACATATGTAAATATGTGATGTGCGTTGAACACAGAACATATGTGTGTTGTTTTTATTCTCAATATATACATATGTCTTAAAAAGATTAAATAATAAGTAAATCATCTGAAAAAAATAATTGTAATTTAACACCAAAAATTAAAAAAAAAAGTTTGTTATTTATTTTTATGTTTTTGTGAACTTGTAATACAAGAAAACGAGGTGTAAAAATGTTAAAGAATGTGTGAGTACTTCACAATCCACAAAAAAACCAGCAAAAGTATGTTCTAAAGGTCACGAATAGTTTTCCTTTTCGTGCAGAGCCGTTGAAATTAATTTATAAATAATCGACTCAGTTTTAAAATCACAGCTGTATACATTTCTTCTTTAGTCAAAAATCATAAAATTCTGCGATAATTACATAACACCATTGAGATAGTTTGGATATAGACAAAAAGGCTGAACAAAAATTTTAGGTGTGTCTAACAAGATACCAGATTTGTGTGTAGGCCGGAACGAAAAGTTATAAACGAGAATCAGAAGTATCCAAGAAAATCAATTTTATCCCTTTGACACGCACGTACACAGTATATATTTATATGGTTTTCCGAATAACATAGCTTTTATATGCTTCTTTTTTTCATTTTGGTGTCATGTCGTCTCTTTTACTTAATGTTTGTCCAGACGAAAATAAAAGTTAAACTATCATTTGTGACAAAATGTTCGAACAAAAATGATTATAAAAATTGTGTGATTATAAAAATATTAATTACAAAATATAATGTGCATAATAATGATCATAGCGAATCAAGTCCGCTTCAAAACTATATTACTGCTGTCCTCGATGTTTACTCTTAAATTTAAATTAAGAGCAGTTTTAGCAAAACTGTGATCAAAACAATGACTTTACATAACTGTCAAATGCAAAACAAAATCAACAATGTTATATCACAGGAACCACTAGAAGAAACAAGACTTTACTGATCTACTTCTACTCGTTGATATATTTGATACAGTTTTAAATAATTGACATAGGAGCCTTCGAATTCAACTTGTTATTTAATATTTTAAGACTTTCAGGAGAACCTTAAAAATTAAACATATTCGTTAAATGAATTATGGGGAATTTATCGTAAATTTACATGATTTAATAATAAGTTAATGAAGTTTTAGCACTCACATGACGTAGACGTGTATGATTTATGAATAAAATGTATATTTACACCGCATTTTAAAAGAAAATGGCCATACGCTTATAACATTTGTAAAGAAAATGTGCAAATTTCATAGCAACATGAAAAAAAAGTTGGTTTTCGTTTTTAATTAATATAAGGTTCAAGTAATTCAATTTATTATCAGCTTCTTTTTCGACTATGAACTTCAAATTTTGTTCAAATGACTCTGAAAAGGTTTTAAATGTATTGTTTTCGGACTCAGGGATTATCAGTAGAATGTCATCGATATATTTTAAAATAAAGGTTGATTGATAAGTACTCAACGATAGTGCATATTTGAATAAATTTTCCATAACGATGGCAGCAAGTATAGGAGACAAAGGGTTACCCATGGCTAACCCTGATAGCTGTTTATAAAATTCATTATAAATTCGAATGAAAAATAATTATGTTTGGTAAGTATTATTTTCAGCAAATGTATAAAATAGTTTTTTCTAACATATGGTAACATGGCTCGATTTCTATCC
Organism: Tipula lateralis; assembly: GCA_963932295.1. NCBI lineage: Eukaryota > Metazoa > Arthropoda > Insecta > Diptera > Tipulidae > Tipula > Tipula lateralis. Next base: position 35,937 of record CAWVQQ010000509.1, on the reverse strand, counting down.
ATCGTTCATTAATAATGTCTTAAATTTTATTGATCGGTATATTTGTGAATAAGCTTACAACATCGAAAGAAACTAGTTTATCATGTTCAGTGATTCTTATGTCTGTAATTTGTGATTTAACATCATAAGAGTTTTTTTACAGTAAACGGACTTTCAAAGGTAAGAACATTTAAAATGGAAACTAAATGTTTGGAATTGAGGTAAGTTAATGCGTTAATATTTGACACTATAGGTCTTAATGGAACTCCTGGTTTATGTAGTTTCGGTAGCCCATACATGCGAGGTGTTATTGGAAAATTATTTTTAATATTATTATAAATTTGTTCTGTGATCTGTCCAGTCATGTGAAGTGATTTTATTTTATATTCTATTATAATTCGCTGCGACTTCGTGGAATTTTTGATATTTTTTTACAAATTGTTTCATTTGATAAAAATTCGTTCATTTTATTAAAATTATCATTTTTATACATGATAACAGATTTTTTACTTTAATCATTATTTAGAATAATTATATTTGTAATGTTGTTAATGAAATTTTTAAGAGATTAAATTGCTATGATTAAAGTTTTTTCTAGTGTTGTTGGCTGTTTATTACTCTTAAAAAAATTTAGGACTTCCACGTACATCGTAAATCTGTGTTCATGTTGTAGTTCAATATCGGTAAAAGTTTTTAATGAATATTCTAACATTTCCAAAATGATAAGAGATATTGCTTATAAACTAGACAATCTGATACCAACAAATAGTGTCGATTCTGAAAACATTAATCAAGCACAATCATTCAACGCAATACTAACATATGTTCTAATTTTATCTATTAACCTTAAAAAATTCTTAAGTCAATGGGCGCTAAAAGAGTTTCTTTTAAAATTCAAAATAAATTCGAAGATAAATTTTCAAAATTGAAAGACAATATTCCACATGATGAACATACTCATGTTGTTTATTCAATACCCTGTTTGTTCAAATACTTTTCACACAACGCGCTGTTGCGATATTTCATCGCTCTAGCCTTGATTTTCGTTTTCTGTGTTTAACTAGCAGGCTAGCGGCAGAATTATGTTTTTAACCCGCACAGCGCGCACATTAAAGAAACAAATTAAAATAAATCGTATTCCAACAAAATTGTTTTATTAAAAATTCCCTAAATACAACATTTTGGTGCCGAAACCCGGGAGCTAGTATTGTCCCACAACAATTGAAGTTGTAATTAATTAAAGGCGTGAAATTGTAGCGGTGTTAGACGAAATCATCAGGTATATATGGTAAGATTTTAAGAATGGCGGTGTACGTGCAAAATGTGTATGATAAAATTGGAATTGTTATTTGTACGTGTAATGTTGTAAATTTGTGGTGAAGTGATTCATTATCACTGGTTAATTATTGCGAAATATATTGCTCACATTGTGAAATGCATGAAATTATTTGGATAAATTAATGAACTGCTGGAATGTTCTACCGCATTGTTATTGCACTGAACGTTTCATAAGGCACCGTCCATTTTTTTCTTTTGTAACCGCTAGATACATTACCTGCAGTTAATTAATAATTGTTTTGGTTTTTGTATAGTTGCTAACTACGTGGTGATGGCGTCGATTACTAGATACATCACCTGCAATATTACAATTATGGTTGTATATTTGCTATAACCATGTGGTGATGGCTTCGATTACTAGATACATCATCTGCAATATTACAACTATGGTTGTATATTTGCTTACCATGCGGTGATGGCGTCAATTACTAGATACATTACCTGCAGTTAATTAATAATTGTTTTGGCCTTTGTATAGTTGCCAACTACGTGGTGATGGCGTCGATTACTTGATGCATCACCTGCAATATTACAATTAGGGTTCTATATTTGCTATAACCATGCGGTAATGGCGTCGATTACTAGATACATTACCTGCAAATATTCTATAATTGTTTTTTTTGCATATTGTTCCTATACACGGTGATGGCGTCGATTACTAGATATATCACTTGCAACTATTTGAAGTTAAAAATAATATTAATATTATAATAATTTTCACATCTTCGGGCATGACCAGTAGTTCTATTTGGAATCTGACCGGGTCTGCATTATAACAGGGTAGCCAAATGAAGGGTAGCGCTAAAATCAAGGGGCTGGTGAAAGAACGAACCATAGCCATTAAACTTATTAAGCGACTCAACATTAAATGTCAATCACCGGAAAGTCAATCATGGAACGAGGCGATCATCGACATGCAAAAATCAGCCCTCGAACGTCACTGGGCTCTGTTTCAAAACAAACAGTTGGAAATAGCTCAGTCACCTAACCTCACTGAAAGCAGGCGCACTCGTAATGAGGAGGGTGCTCTAAAAATGGCGACCTTGTACCACAATACTAAGGAAAGGTTAGCTGCATTCATGAATATTGCCAAGCCTAATCATAATCGGACAGTACCAAAGGTGTCCGAAATTAAGCTACCTAAATTGAATGGTAGCTATACGGGTTGGACATCGTGGCGCGCCCAAGTCGTTAGTAAAATTTTGAACACCGAACTACCAGCTGATTCGAAAATCGATCTGCTTATGTCGGCATTGATTGGCGAAGCCAAGTCTTGCGCTGCTGAAACCGAGCATCGGGATTAGGACGAGTTGGATCGTATTTGGAGGAAACTAAAAGATATCTACGACACCCTTTTCAATTTGTGACGGCTCATATCAATGCGATTCTGGACATTCCAGCCATGGAATTTTGCCAATCAGATCGTCTACGTTCAATCATTGATACCATTGAGAAAGAATTGAGGGCGTTTAATCGGTTTGATTGTAATACCGACGCTTGGAGTCCATTTATGGCAGTGTTTATCTTGCGTAAACTGGGCAAATCGACCAGGGCTGCATGGTAAATGGCCCATGATCCCGTTGCTCCACCGTCACTTCGGGATTTGCTACCATTCCTCGAACGCCGTATTCCAGCGATACGAAATTTAAAGGCCAATCAAGTGCCACAAGCCAGTCAAAATAACCGAAATAATATCGAGCAACTAAATGAGAATCGCAACAAGCGCTATGCTTCTGATTTTCATGATAATCACTCCAAACGCTCAAAAACGGATAGGGATAGATCAAACAACCAACAATCATCAAACTCATTCGCAAGTAATAAGAAAGTGAATACTTGTATATACTGCAACGGAAATCATCGTACGTGGAATTGTGAGAAACTAGCTAAATTAGAATACACGGAGCGACTGAATAAAATTAAAGATATGAATGTATGCAATTCTTGTCTATCGAATCAGCATTCACAAAATGAATGTACGTGGAAAGGGTGCAAAGGGTGTGACTATGCTAAACACAATCGCATGAATTGTTCTAAATATCCTGTGATGCGAGTAAATTAAATCCAATATAACCGTTATAACGAGGTTCATAAATGACGAGGTAGCAGAAATCAACGTTCATCGTATCATATCAGCGCTGAGAATCCAATTCCATCAGCAATTATGCCGGCAAACCAAATAGCGATGGATGAACAATCCAATCACGACGATGTTCTAGCAATAATTGGCACGGCATTGTGTAGATTACAACAAACGAACACGACAACTGGGAATGTTCGCGTACTTTGTGACCCGGGATCACAGATTAATTTGATAGCACTAGAATGTGTTCAAAAAAGGAAACTCGTTCAGAAACCATGTAAAATTGTGATTTCAACCATTGGTAACTCAGGGCCGATGAAATCATTGGGCATGGTGAACTGCGTGTTGCTTCATCGCTATGACCCATCAACTACAATGCCGGTACGTTTCGTCATTGTCAAAAAGATAACAGGTGTAAATCCACTGGAAGGATTTAAGTGTTCACTGACTAGTCAGCTTTGTGAGGATAGACTCGCTGATCCAACATTTTCTGCACCTGGTCATGTTGATGCCTTAGTTGGTGTATCCACTTAAAAAAATTGAATTGTGGTGAAAAACACACGCTTTGGTAGTAATTTTTGCTTATTAATATTTATTTTTTGAGTTATTTTGGATTAGTTTTTTAATTTTAAAGTGCAAGTTAATGTCTTTGGGCTAAAATTCTCCATTTGACCGACATTTTGAACAATTTTAAAATGAAACAATTGAGTTGTGGTGAAAAAATCTTTTTGGTATAATTTTGGTTTTAATTGTTCAAAATGACGTTCAAATGGACAAAAAAAGCATAAAAACACAAACAAAATATTAATTAGCAAAAATTACTACCAAAGCGTGTGTTTTATCACCACAACTCAATTTTTTAATATTTCGATAGTCCAATGGTTCAAAACAACAGAAAAAAAAATATTAATTAGCAAAAATTACTACTTAATCGTGTGTTTTGTCACCACAATTCAATCTTTTTATGTTATAATTGTTCAAAATTTGGGTAAAATGCACAACTGAACCCCATGCAATAAGAAAAGGCACGTAAAAATTTTAAATTTTTTTCAAAATAACAGGAAATGGACAAGTTTACACAAATCTGGTCTGTTTTACCGTTATTTCGAATAAAATACTTAATTTTAACGTGCATTTTTATGTTGCGCGTTGTTGAATGGTCCATTTTACCCACATTTTGGACAATTGAAATATAAAAAAATTGAGTTCTGGTGATAAAACACACGCTTTGTTAGTTAGTTTTGCTAATTTTTATTTGTTTGTGTTTTTATTCATTATTTGTCCTTTTGAACGTCGTTTTGAACAATTAATACCAAAAATTCTTCCAAAGTGTGTTTAATCACCACATCTCAATTTTAACATATTGAAATTGTTCAAAATGTCAACTCAATGGAGAATTTCAGCCCAAATGATATTTAATTGCTCTTACTTATTGAATATTTGGTTCACAAGATTACAAAAAAAATATTTTAAAGCAAACATAACTACCAAACCGTGTGTTTTGTTACCACAATTCAAGTTTTTGATTTTAAAATTGTTCAAAATGTGGATAAAATGCACAATTTAACCCCACGCAATCTTAAAGTGGACGTTTAAACTTAAAATTTTGTTCAATATAACGGTAAATAGACAGGTTCACACTAAACTTTTCTATTTACCGTTATTTCAAACAAAATATTACTTTTTTACTTGCGTTTTTATGTTGCGTGGGTTTATATGGTCCATTTTACCTCCGTTTTCGACAATTGAAATACAAAAAAACTGAGTTGTGAAGATAAAAAATACGCTTTGGTAGTAGTTTTTGCTAATTTTTATTTTTTGGTATTTTTATTCATTATTTGACCATTTGGACGTCATTTTGAACAATTAATACCAAAATTCTACAAAAATTAATTTTATCACCACAACTCAATTGATTCATATTGAAGTTGTTCAAAATGTCGGTTAAGTGAAGAATGTCAACCCAAATGACATTAAATTGCACTTAAAAATTAAGTATTTGGTTCAAAATAACGGTAAAAACGACAAGTTTTGTATCAACTTGTCTATTTACCGTTATTTCGATTTTAATATTTTATTTTTGGGTGCAATCAAATGTCAATTTGGGTGAAATTCTGCATTAACCCAAAATTTTGTTAAATGGACAAATAATGAACAAAAACTCAAAAAAATATTAATAAGCAAAACGTACTACCAAAGCGAGTGTTTTGTCACCACAATTCAATTTTTTTATAAAAAAAATTGTTCAAAATGTGGGTTAAATGCAAAATTTAACCCCATGCAATAAACAAATGCACGTAAAAATTTAAAATGTGGTTCAAAATAACGGTAAGTAGACAAGTTTACACAAAAGTTGTCTGTTTCACCGTTATTTCGAACAAAACATAAAAGTTTTCCGTTTTTTTTTATGTTTTGCGGGGTTGAATGGTTCATTTAACCTACATTTTGGACAATTGAAATATAAAAAAATTGAGCTGTGGTGATAAAACACACGCTTTGGTAGAAATTATTGCTAATTTATATTTTTTTGTGTTTTTATTCATTATTTGTCCATTTGAACGGCATTTTTAACAATTAATACCAAAATTCTATCAAAGTATGTTTAATCACCCCCACTCAATTATTTCATATAAACATTGTTCAAAATGTCGGTTAAATGGAGAATTTTAGCCCAAACGACATTTAAATGAAATTTAAATATTTAATTTAAAATAACACAAAAAAATATTAAGAAGCAAAAATTACTACCAAAGCGTGTGTTTTGTCACCACAATTCAATTTTTTAATATTTTAATTGTTCAAAATGAGGGAAAAATGCACAATCTAACCCCACGCAATATAAAACTGCGCGTAAACATTTAAAATTTGGTTCGAAATAACGGCAAATAGACAAGTTTACACAAAGCTTGTCTGTTTTACCGTGATTCCGAACAAGAAATTTAATTTTTACGTAAATTTTCATTTTTCGCTGGGTTAAATTGTCCATTTACCCATACTTTGGACAATTTAAATAAAAAAAAATTTAGTTGCGATGATAAAACACATACTTTGGTAGTAATTTTTGCTAATTTACTTTTTTTTTTTGTTTTTATTTATTATTTGTCCATATGAACGTCATTTCAAAATGACGTTCAAATGGACAAATAATGAACAAAAACACAAAAAAAATTATAACTGGCAAAAACTTCCACAAAAGCGTGTGTTTTGTCACCATAATTCAATTTTTTTCTATTAATATAGTTCAAAATGTGGGTAAAATGCAAATTTTAACCCTACGCAATATAAAAATGCACGTGAAAATTTAAAATTTGGTTCGAAATAACGGTAAATAGACAAGTTTACAAAAAACTAAATTTTAACTTACATTTTTTTAATGCGCGGGGTTAAATGGTTCATTTTACCCACATTTTGGACAATTGAAATATAAAAAAATTGAGTTGTGGTGATAAAACACACGCTTTGGTAGAAATTTTTGCTAATTTATATTTTTTTCTGTTTTTATTTAATATTTGTCCATTTGAACGTCATTTTGCCCAATTAATACCAAAATTTTAGCAAAGTGTGTTTTATCACCACTACTCAATTATTTTATATTTTATTGTTCAAAATGACGGTAAAATGGAGAATTTCACATTAAAATACACTTAAAAATTAAATATTTGATTCAAAATAATACAAAAAAAAATATTGATAAGCAAAAATTACTACCAAAGCGTGCGTTTTGTCACCACAATTCAATTTCTTTATATTTAAATTGTTCAAAATGGGGTAAAAATGCAAATTTTAACCCCACGCATTATAAAAATGCACTTTAAAATTAAAAATTTGGTTTGAATTAACGGTAAATAGACAAGTTTACACAAAACTTGTCTGTTTTACCGTTATTTCGAACAAAATATTAAATTTGTACGTGCATTTTTATGATGCGCGGGGTTACATGGTCCATTTAACCCACATTTTGAACAATTGAAATATAAAAAAATTGATTGGTGATTATAAACACACGCTTTGGTAGTATTTATTGCTAATTTATATTTTTTTTGTGTTTTTATTCCTTATTTCTCCATTTGAACGTCATTTTGAACAATTAATACCGAAATTCTACCAAAGTGTGTAATGGATACCAATGTTTAGAACAGGTGGTCCCATTAACAATACTTACAAACTAACAACAGTAAAGGAGGTCCCTCGCATAGCACGTGTCCGGCTACTGACTCACGGCGTTGGGGTGGGATTAAATAAATTAAGGGTTCCCTTACTATCATGATGAAACTATGCAATGCCAGCGTTGTGACTCATCCATATTCTAATTTGCCACTCACAAGTCTTATTATTTAACACTTATTCATATTTATTTTACTTAAAGAAAATTATAATAATATAACAGTGAACAGTACACAAAAAAAATCTGCAAAATATGAAGTAAATTAGTAAATTTAAATTCTTACCCAAAAATCTGGATCATGTGGTTGAATTGCAAATCAGAGCAACATCATTGAGGTCCATCAAAAGATTTATTGAAAACGCCACTCGAAATTAATCAGGATCAACCCTTCTGGATTATGAGGTTGTACAAAAGATCAGGTTAGCATCATTGCGGTTCACCGAAGGTCCCAGTATAACAGCAACCATTTACTGGACTATTTCGTATTACCAACAGCCAACATCAACCATACACGAACATGGGTCATTATCAAATACAACAAACTTATTAATTCATTGAACCAATGATACAAAATGAAAACGACACCAAATTTCATCAATTATATATATCAATTATATATTTTATTATTATTCAACAGTATTTTTAGATTATATTATGCACATATTTGACACACAAAACTTATATTATATACATAATTTATTAATTATTAAAATTTAACACACAAACTTTGTTGTAACTAAATACATACTTTGATGGAAATATATTATTTTTATTCTTATTTAAATTATATATATATTTCATAGACTAATTTTCAAATACATGTTTTTAACCAAAGTATTGCTTGATTGATTTTCTGAAAATTAGTGATCTTGCTAGTATCATTAAAACGATTATCACCCAAGATTTTTTCTATCCTCCGTTAAAATAAACGCTCATTTCAGGTATTATAGAAGAAACCTGTCATACATAAAAAAATATACTTGTATTCTTTTTTTTTTTTTTTTTTGCAATAAACGAAAAATACCGTCAGTACAGTACCATGCAATTAAGTTTAAGTTGTAAGGCAACATGTTGCAATACAACCCAACATTTATACGACTGAAAAAAAAATAGAAATGCAGAGGTGGATACACTGCCAGTAGCGTCGCTTTGTTTTTGAACATATAATTTGTGACGCCTCGAAAAAGCAGACGTTACAACACGCGGGGCCGACTCACACCACTGAGATGTCTCACAAGCCGGACAAATAAGAAAATTATTTATCTCAAAGTTAAGAAAAATACTAAAATAGAAATATAAAATTAAGGAAACATATACATTTATATCTGGCATTCAAGAAGCATTGTAAATGTCTTTGATATGATACACACCTAACACCTTCCCTTTTAAATCCGTACATTCATAAGACACTTTTCCAACAGGTCTAGACAATATAGCAGGAACAGCCAAAGGAGCCAATTTGGAATTAAAATTACGAATAGCGTCACTTTGTACAAAATTTTTAATATAGACTTGTTGACCTACCTCGAATTGACGGACTCGAGAACGTAAATTATATTGCTTACTATTAGATGCATATGCTTGTTGTAAATGTTTTATGACTGCCTCTCGAGCTAAATTTAATCGTGTTGGTTTCGATGTTATAAGTATTTCATTATCGCCAGATTGTGTTAAGAGTCTACGTAACTTGTAATCGTCACCATGATTGATCTTTTGATCACCAAACACCAGATAATGCGGAGAATAACCAGAAGATGTGTGGTTAACATTGCGCAGAGCAGAAGCAATCTCTTGCAAATGTATATCCCATTCACGTTGATCAGTTTTAAGATAAGATCTAATTGAGGATAAAATGCACCGATTAACCCTTTCCGAAGAATTCGGCTGCGGAGTATACTTAGGTGTAGTAAGATGCTTAATTCCATACTTACTAAGTAATGTTTTAAACTGTCCTGACACAAATTGTTTACCATTATCTGTCAACACTGTCTCAGGAACCGAGAAAAGATTGAAAACTTGTCCTTCAACAAATTCTGCTAGACTAGCAGCATTAGCTTGACGTAAAGGTTTAAGGAGCACAAAGCGAGAGTATTTATCTAGCACGATTAAAATGAAAGCGTTTCCTCTTTTCGTACGAGGATACGGGCCTAAGAAGTCTAAATAAAGCCATTGAAATGGTCGAGTAACTTCGGATAATGATCCCATTGGAGGACGCGTAATATAATTAATAGGCTTACAAGTTTTACAAACAATACAAGTAGCAATATAGGACTTTACGTCTTTAGCCATTCCGGTCCAATAATAGTATCTTTGAATACGCTTCAAGGTTTTCGCTATTCCATAATGTGCTGACAAAGGAGGAGAATGAGCCTGTTCGATCAGAGAAAATGTAAGAGGTCGAGGTATTACCAATTTCCACTCAGGTAAATCTGTGTCAACTACGCTCGGGCCATAAGATGGACAAATCAAGATCTTATGATCCTCGATACGTAGGTTGGAGTTGGTCTTGTTTAATGATTTAACCGAACTCAACAACTCTACATATTCCGGATCATTCGAAAATTCAGGTGAAGATAAGTCAACATGCAAAGGCAACTCCGAGGTAGAGACTGCAGGCTGTTGAATCTCATCAATATCCATACGCGATAATGCATCCGGCACCACGTTTTGCGAACCTTTTTTATGCTGGATTTCGAAGTCATAACCTTGCAATTTCAAGCTCCAACGAGCCAAACGACCCGAAAGATCCTTTTGGGACATAAGCCATTGGAGACTTGAATGATCGGTTATTATGACGAAGTGAAATCCCTCGATATACGCACGAAATTTTTGAACACTCAAGATTACAGCATAACATTCCAACTCTGTAACCGAGTAGTTCCGTTGTGCTTTATTGAGTTTTTTTGACATATATGCTATCGGGAATTCTTCTTCGTCCGGACCTCTTTGAAACAGAACGCTACCAACTCCTGTAGAGCTGGCATCGCACTGCAAGTAAAAAGTTTTACTAAAGTCGGGATTACGCAAAACGGGAGCAGAGATTAATGCATTTTTAAGGAAATCAAATGCGATTTGAGCTTCATTTGTCCACACGCACTTTTTACCCTTTTTCAATAAATCGGTAATTGGAGAAGAAATTGCCGCGTAGTTATTGATAAACCGTCGATACCACCCGGTAATACCCAAAAATCTACGGATCTGCTTAACAGTGCGAGGAACAGGATAATTCGCGATAGCAGAGACTTTATCCGGATCTACCTTCAGACAACCATCACCAACAACATAGCCTAAGTAATTAATCTGTTTTAGCAGAAATTTACTTTTAGAAAGGTTGATGGTGAGATTGGCCTGAACAAGTAGTCGTGATACTTCGCGCAACAAAGAAAAGTGTTCCTCAAGCGTGGCTGACGTGATGAGCAGATCATCCAAATAAACAAAAATGCGATCCTGCAGATAGAAAGGTATCACCTTGTGCATAAGACGGCACATCCTCTGGGGCGCATTGCACAAGCCGAATGGCATTACCCGGAACTGATACAGTGGCCGACCCTGAACAGTGAAAGCGGTATATTGCCGAGAGTTTGGTTCTAATGGGATTTGCCAGAAGGCGTCTTTTAGATCCAAACTAGAAATAAATCTAGTTTGATCTAGTCTACCCAACAACCCATCTATTAGAGGCAGCGGATACGCGTCTTTCACAGTTACTGCATTCAACTTCCGAGCATCCAAACACAGTCGTACCTTTCCATTCGGTTTAATATTAAGCGTGATTGGAGAACACCAGCTACTATTGCTCTCCTCAATGACTCCGAGGGATATCATTCGATCGATCTCTTTATTAATCAATGCCTGTTTAACCGGGGACACAGCGTAATATCTTTGTTTGACGGGAGGAGACGAATTAACATCAATAGTATGTGTGGTTAAGGAAGTTTGACCTAATCCAAGACGATCAAAATCAGGAAACGAAGAAATTATCTCGGTCAGTTCGCGTTGCTGTATATCAGATAATGTGTGCTGATTATGCTCAATCATTTGCGGAGGATGTGTAGATAATTCATTTACAAGTACAGGAGCTATACCGAATTCTCTCCAAAAGTCCATCCCAAGATACAAGGGTTGTTGTAAATCGGGAGCTACATACAAGCGTATGACTTGAGTCTTATCAGAATAGGTAATGGGAATGATTAAATAGCCTAAAATGGTACTTTTTTGACCGTTGGCGGTTAAGACGTGCGTGGGTAAATGGTGAAACTTAACTGATAATGAATTAAACAAAGTCTGCCATCCAGATCCGAAGACGCTGATATTAGCGCCACTGTCTAATAATCCGCGCATAACATGTTTACCTATGCGCACTTCGGCATAGGGTCTACCATCCATTTCATCAGTAATTATGGTTTCTACGCAATTATATTTCATCTTACGCCTATTAAGCCAGTACAAAGAAGTTCGGGAGATAAATGGTTTGATATTTGATTTGGAAAGATTTAAAGACACATTGTTACAAGGCCAGCGATTATGAATGGAAGAATTTAGGTTATTGGATTTTGAGAGGTAATATGAGTCATTATTTAAGTTCTGGGAGGGTTGAATCGCTGGAAATGAACTCGCCCAGACGGATGCATTTCCATTGGCTGGTTTCCCGATTTATGTTGATTACACTTATCACATTTAGGTTTAATCACATTTTCGTTTCCACAACCATAACAGAAAATATGAGTCGGGGGACAGGGACAGTCCTGATAGGGATGCCCTAAATCGTGACAGTTCCAACATCTCATTAATGAATTAGATGGGACTAAAATTTTTCTCGCACTCGGCTGATTGGAAGTACTAGATGTCTCTGGATTTACTATATTCGTCTGAGAAGAACGATTCATTTTTCTGCTGAATGATTCAAGATTATGGTCAAAACTAGGACATTCGTCAGTGAAAGAGTTTACTGTAGTTATTGCGTGCACTGATTTTCTTGTAGTCTGAAGCAAACTTTCCGGACAATAACCATTTCGAGACCATGTCTGTTCCCAACTTACGCAAACTGCTACGAGTTGTTCGATGTTAGTTACCTTTTTGTCAGACATTTGAAGATGAAACTGAAGTCCAGGGCGCATATTCATTTTGGCAAATCGAAATAGCTCATCGTCTGAAATAGGTGTGGGCGATTTCATCGCGATCTTTAGCAAAGCACTATAAAAATCATAAAACGACTCTTTAGGCAAGCGCTGCTTTCGATTGTCGAGCTCTTGTAAGATATCGTCCTCTGTGAGGTAACGTTTAAAGCGTCGAATCAACTCCGACCTTAACTGAGCCCAAGAAACTAATTTATTACGTTCTAAAAACAGCCAGTACCAGTCGAGAGCTTCTCCTTTAAGCAACAAGCCTAGCTCATCAACCATACTTACTAATGAGATTTTGTATCGTTCTGCCGTACGTTCTACTCGATACAAAAATCGATCTATATCGAGTCGTTCGGTTGCGGAACCGTCAAAACTAATGTTCCAACGCAAAGGATTTTGAAATTGATAATTTGGACTACTGAAATCATTAACATTGTGAATAGGCATTTTAGACCAAACATTTCCGTTTGGAACAGCTGATGACGGATTTCCAGGGATTTCTCTATGATCATGCGTGTAGCATAAGTTATCAACTGGATTAGAAGAAACATTAGTGGAAATGGACGATTGATCAAGACGATGTGAAGAAGAAGGCTGGATTGTTGTAAATGGTGTACCTAACACAGCGATTCTATCCTCTATAACCGTGGATAAAGATTTATCAAACTGTTTAGGATTAACAGGATCAGACACAAATTTAGACAGTTTGGACGGCCCCTGTGTCAATGAAGAATCACCTTTGGAAGTAGAAGGATAAATGGTATTTTCGGATGATATTTGAGGTGCGAATCTAATAGTTGGATTATCTGATTTTGATGATGCGTGATGGACTTTGGATTCGTCCGGGGAGTCAGATTCTGAGTCAGTATTATCGGGAGCATCGATGTCTAAATCTCTTAACGTACGGTTGAGTTCAGAGGATTCGGCTTCTTCAAAGTCCCTGTTATTCCATTGTTCCAGAGAGGTTTTTAATTTGTATAAAATTTGGCTAAGTCCAGGTATTACATCTTTAACGACTCGCGAATTAGAGATACGTTGTAAACGACCCTCAACATGTAATAATCGAGAGTATAATTGAGAATAGACTTTTTGATTTGGAACATTATCTAATTTTTGAATCAAAACTTTTAAAGAGCACAACTTCAATGTACACTTATCGATTTCCCGTTTAGGATTTTTGCGCGCGGCCTGATGGGCTCGTGTAGGTATCAGCACTGGAGTGGTCAATTCTGCTTCCAACTGAGTCTTCAGCAAATTATAAGATTCAAGGGCGGTTCCTTGGAAATTACGAACATCACATTCCACTAGGAACTCGTCATTGGTCAGCGAATTTAAATCCATTACTTCGACGTATATTTAACTTTATTAAATTGTTATGTATATTTTTTTTTTTTTTTTATGACAAATTTAGTATTTATATTTTTCAATCACTAATTTACACACACAAAAAAAAATCCCGACACCAAAATTATGGTGTAGTCACCGAAAAGAAAATTTATACTAAATATATAAAAAAAATTCAAAGAGTATTGTTGTTTTATACTCGTACCTTAAGAAACAACAAATTCGAAACTAACGAAAACAGAGCACAGTAAAATATCTCGACTACTTCTCAACGAATTATTGAGAAAATTTTGAAAAATAAAATTAAGATGGTAAATCTACCCAAAACAAAATAACCCGCGTTAGCAATCACTAATCTAGGAAATATTCAAATATAAAATATAATAGAAAAAAAATTATTAATATATATACATATGTATATATCAAATTCAAACTTAAGATTTAAAAAAAAATATTGTATAAAAAAATTGATATTATAAATTATAATTAATATTCAATTATCAATAGAACAGAATATAATTATCAGGAAAATTTAATAATTAAATGTATATTCTTAATTGTATTACAATGCTACGAGTAATAATCTTAACCAAACTTATTATGCTTTCAAAACTATTAGTAATGTGAGTGGAAATTAGATTAGGATACATCAACACAACGGCAGAAAAGTAATAATAAAATAAATGTTTTAATAAAATAAATTGAAAAATGTAATCTCATGGAAGTGAAAATATAGGTTATGAAATTCAGTTACATGCTTACATATACATCTAGCTTCCCGAAAGAACCGAAGTATTTGCCTGCAACTGAACTTCATCATGTACATACCTGATTGTAGCTAACACAGCAATCGAAAAACCTTAAAGGTCGAATAACCATGCGATCAGATATGATAAACGGTCCTGTGTAATTTAACCTTTCAAACGTTAATAACGGAAAGTTTAATCCAAGAAAAATTTCACAACCACATGTCAACCCATGACACGTGTCACGTAACTTAATTAATCAAATCCATGGTAAAATGGAGATTGTTATGCGACACCCATGTGATGGTTTGATTATACATTCAACGGAAAGAAAATGTTAAGGTAATCTTACTGTAGCAGATAAACTAACACCCTTAATCGAAATCTCAGACTGAGAGATAGGACGCGTCTACTACCAGAAAGATAACCTAAAAACTGAATTTATCTAGAACATCCACACATGCATACTGACATACACCCAAATCAAAGACTTGAAAGCCGATTGAGGACGCGATCATGTGTAAATATTAAATGATAAAAAAAAATACCCAGCAACAGTAAAACAAAATAATTAAGAAAAGTAAAATAAAACTACGTTAATAAAATTAAATAAAAATTAGAAAGAAACTACTGTGACTAGGCAAAGTAATCATAGCTGAAGGCTATGATATACCATGTGCTATTAACTGTATGCTATTAACCGATATTTGGGCGCCAATTGTAATGGATACCAATGTTTAGAACAGGTGGTCCCATTAACAATACTTACAAACTAACAACAGTAAAGGAGGTCCCTCGCATAGCACGTGTCCGGCTACTGACTCACGGCGTTGGGGTGGGATTAAATAAATTAAGGGTTCCCTTACTATCATGATGAAACTATGCAATGCCAGCGTTGTGACTCATCCATATTCTAATTTGCCACTCACAAGTCTTATTATTTAACACTTATTCATATTTATTTTACTTAAAGAAAATTATAATAATATAACAGTGAACAGTACACAAAAAAAATCTGCAAAATATGAAGTAAATTAGTAAATTTAAATTCTTACCCAAAAATCTGGATCATGTGGTTGAATTGCAAATCAGAGCAACATCATTGAGGTCCATCAAAAGATTTATTGAAAACGCCACTCGAAATTAATCAGGATCAACCCTTCTGGATTATGAGGTTGTACAAAAGATCAGGTTAGCATCATTGCGGTTCACCGAAGGTCCCAGTATAACAGCAACCATTCACTGGACTATTTCGTATTACCAACAGCCAACATCAACCATACACGAACATGGGTCATTATCAAATACAACAAACTTATTAATTCATTGAACCAATGATACAAAATGAAAACGACATTGTAATGGATACCAATGTTTAGAACAGGTGGTCCCATTAACAATACTTACAAACTAACAACAGTAAAGGAGGTCCCTCGCATAGCACGTGTCCGGCTACTGACTCACGGCGTTGGGGTGGGATTAAATAAATTAAGGGTTCCCTTACTATCATGATGAAACTATGCAATGCCAGCGTTGTGACTCATCCATATTCTAATTTGCCACTCACAAGTCTTATTATTTAACACTTATTCATATTTATTTTACTTAAAGAAAATTATAATAATATAACAGTGAACAGTACACAAAAAAAATCTGCAAAATATGAAGTAAATTAGTAAATTTAAATTCTTACCCAAAAATCTGGATCATGTGGTTGAATTGCAAATCAGAGCAACATCATTGAGGTCCATCAAAAGATTTATTGAAAACGCCACTCGAAATTAATCAGGATCAACCCTTCTGGATTATGAGGTTGTACAAAAGATCAGGTTAGCATCATTGCGGTTCACCGAAGGTCCCAGTATAACAGCAACCATTCACTGGACTATTTCGTATTACCAACAGCCAACATCAACCATACACGAACATGGGTCATTATCAAATACAACAAACTTATTAATTCATTGAACCAATGATACAAAATGAAAACGACACCAAATTTCATCAATTATATATATCAATTATATATTTTATTATTATTCAACAGTATTTTTAGTTTATATTATGCACATATTTGACACACAAAACTTATATTATATACATAATTTATTAATTATTAAAATTTAACACACAAACTTTGTTGTAACTAAATACATACTTTGATTGAAATATATTATTTTTATTCTTATTTAAATTATATATATATTTCATAGACTAATTTTCAAATACATGTTTTTAACCAAAGTATTGCTTGATTGATTTTCTGAAAATTAGTGATCTTGCTAGTATCATTAAAACGATTATCACCCAAGATTTTTTCTATCCTCCGTTAAAATAAACGCTCATTTCAGGTATTATAGAAGAAACCTGTCATACATAAAAAAATATACTTGTATTCTTTTTTTTTTTTTTTTTTTTGCAATAAACGAAAAATACCGTCAGTACAGTACCATGCAATTAAGTTTAAGTTGTAAGGCAACATGTTGCAATACAACCCAACATTTATACGACTGAAAAAAAAATAGAAATGCAGAGGTGGATACACTGCCAGTAGCATCGCTTTGTTTTTGAACATATAATTTGTGACGCCTCGAAAAAGCAGACGTTACAACACGCGGGGCCGACTCACACCACTGAGATGTCTCACAAGCCGGGCAAATAAGAAAATTATTTATCTCAAAGTTAAGAAAAATACTAAAATAGAAATATAAAATTAAGGAAACATATACATTTATATCTGGCATTCAAGAAGCATTGTAAATGTCTTTGATATGATACACACCTAACACCTTCCCTTTTAAATCCGTACATTCATAAGACACTTTTCCAACAGGTCTAGACAATATAGCAGGAACAGCCAAAGGAGCTAATTTGGAATTAAAATTACGAATAGCGTCACTTTGTACAAAATTTTTAATATAGACTTGTTGACCTACCTCGAATTGACGGACTCGAGAACGTAAATTATATTGCTTACTATTAGATGCATATGCTTGTTGTAAATGTTTTATGACTGCCTCTCGAGCTAAATTTAATCGTGTTGGTTTCGATGTTATAAGTATTTCATTATCGCCAGATTGTGTTAAGAGTCTACGTAACTTGTAATCGTCACCATGATTGATCTTTTGATCACCAAACACCAGATAATGCGGAGAATAACCAGAAGATGTGTGGTTAACATTGCGCAGAGCAGAAGCAATCTCTTGCAAATGTATATCCCATTCACGTTGATCAGTTTTAAGATAAGATCTAATTGAGGATAAAATGCACCGATTAACCCTTTCCGAAGAATTCGGCTGCGGAGTATACTTAGGTGTAGTAAGATGCTTAATTCCATACTTACTAGGTAATGTTTTAAACTGTCCTGACACAAATTGTTTACCATTATCTGTCAACACTGTCTCAGGAACCGAGAAAAGATTGAAAACTTGTCCTTCAACAAATTCTGCTAGACTAGCAGCATTAGCTTGACGTAAAGGTTAAAGGAGCACAAAGCGAGAGTATTTATCTAGCACGATTAAAATGAAAGCGTTTCCTCTTTTCGTACGAGGATACGGGCCTAAGAAGTCTAAATAAAGCCATTGAAATGGTCGAGTAACTTCGGATAATGATCCCATTGGAGGACGCGTAATATAATTAATAGGCTTACAAGTTTTACAAACAATACAAGTAGCAATATAGGACTTTACGTCTTTAGCCATTCCGGTCCAATAATAGTATCTTTGAATACGCTCCAAGGTTTTCGCTATTCCAAAATGTGCTGACAAAGGAGGAGAATGAGCCTGTTCGATCAGAGAAAATGTAAGAGGTCGAGGTATTACCAATTTCCACTCAGGTAAATCTGTGTCAACTACGCTCGGGCCATAAGATGGACAAATCAAGATCTTATGATCCTCGATACGTAGGTTGGAGTTGGTCTTGTTTAATGATTTAACCGAACTCAACAACTCTACATATTCCGGATCATTCGAAAATTCAGGTGAAGATAAGTCAACATGCAAAGGCAACTCCGAGGTAGAGACTGCAGGCTGTTGAATCTCATCAATATCCATACGCGATAATGCATCCGGCACCACGTTTTGCGAACCTTTTTTATGCTGGATTTCGAAGTCATAACCTTGCAATTTCAAGCTCCAACGAGCCAAACGACCCGAAAGATCCTTTTGGGACATAAGCCATTGGAGACTTGAATGATCGGTTATTATGACGAAGTGAAATCCCTCGATATACGCACGAAATTTTTGAACACTCAAGATTACAGCATAACATTCCAACTCTGTAACCGAGTAGTTCCGTTGTGCTTTATTGAGTTTTTTTGACATATATGCTATCGGGAATTCTTCTTCGTCCGGACCTCTTTGAAACAGAACGCTACCAACTCCTGTAGAGCTGGCATCGCACTGCAAGTAAAAAGTTTTACTAAAGTCGGGATTACGCAAAACGGGAGCAGAGATTAATGCATTTTTAAGGAAATCAAATGCGATTTGAGCTTCATTTGTCCACACGCACTTTTTACCCTTTTTCAATAAATCGGTAATTGGAGAAGAAATTGCCGCGTAGTTATTGATAAACCGTCGATACCACCCGGTAATACCCAAAAATCCACGGATCTGCTTAACAGTGCGAGGAACAGGATAATTCGCGATAGCAGAGACTTTATCCGGATCTACCTTCAGACAACCATCACCAACAACATAGCCTAAGTAATTAATCTGTTTTAGCAGAAATTTACTTTTAGAAAGGTTGATGGTGAGATTGGCCTGAACAAGTAGTCGTGATACTTCGCGCAACAAAGAAAAGTGTTCCTCAAGCGTGGCTGACGTGATGAGCAGATCATCCAAATAAACAAAAATGCGATCCTGCAGATAGAAAGGTATCACCTTGTGCATAAGACGGCACATCCTCTGGGGCGCATTGCACAAGCCGAATGGCATTACCCGGAACTGATACAGTGGCCGACCCTGAACAGTGAAAGCGGTATATTGCCGAGAGTTTGGTTCTAATGGGATTTGCCAGAAGGCGTCTTTTAGATCCAAACTAGAAATAAATCTAGTTTGATCTAGTCTACCCAACAACCCATCTATTAGAGGCAGCGGATACGCGTCTTTCACAGTTACTGCATTCAACTTCCGAGCATCCAAACACAGTCGTACCTTTCCATTCGGTTTAATATTAAGCGTGATTGGAGAACACCAGCTACTATTGCTCTCCTCAATGACTCCGAGGGATATCATTCGATCGATCTCTTTATTAATCAATGCCTGTTTAACCGGGGACACAGCGTAATATCTTTGTTTGACGGGAGGAGACGAATTAACATCAATAGTATGTGTGGTTAAGGAAGTTTGACCTAATCCAAGACGATCAAAATCAGGAAACGAAGAAATTATCTCGGTCAGTTCGCGTTGCTGTATATCAGATAATGTGTGCTGATTATGCTCAATCATTTGCGGAGGATGTGTAGATAATTCATTTACAAGTACAGGAGCTATACCGAATTCTCTCCAAAAGTCCATCCCAAGATACAAGGGTTGTTGTAAATCGGGAGCTACATACAAGCGTATGACTTGAGTCTTATCAGAATAGGTAATGGGAATGATTAAATAGCCTAAAATGGTACTTTTTTGACCGTTGGCGGTTAAGACGTGCGTGGGTAAATGGTGAAACTTAACTGATAATGAATTAAACAAAGTCTGCCATCCAGATCCTAAGACGCTGATATTAGCGCCACTGTCTAATAATCCGCGCATAACATGTTTACCTATGCGCACTTCGGCATAGGGTCTACCATCCATTTCATCAGTAATTATGGTTTCTACGCAATTATATTTCATCTTACGCCTATTAAGCCAGTACAAAGAAGTTCGGGAGATAAATGGTTTGATATTTGATTTGGAAAGATTTAAAGACACATTGTTACAAGGCCAGCGATTATGAATGGAAGAATTTAGGTTATTGGATTTTGAGAGGTAATATGAGTCATTATTTAAGTTCTGGGAGGGTTGAATCGCTGGAAATGAACTCGCCCAGACGGATGCATTTCCATTGGCTGGTTTCCCGATTTATGTTGATTACACTTATTACATTTAGGTTTAATCACATTTTCGTTTCCACAACCATAACAGAAAATATGAGTCGGGGGACAGGGACAGTCCTGATAGGGATGCCCTAAATCGTGACAGTTCCAACATCTCATTAATGAATTAGATGGGACTAAAATTTTTCTCGCACTCGGCTGATTGGAAGTACTAGATGTCTCTGGATTTACTATATTCGTCTGAGAAGAACGATTCATTTTTCTGCTGAATGATTCAAGATTATGGTCAAAACTAGGACATTCGTCAGTGAAAGAGTTTACTGTAGTTATTGCGTGCACTGATTTTCTTGTAGTCTGAAGCAAACTTTCCGGACAATAACCATTTCGAGACCATGTCTGTTCCCAACTTACGCAAACATTTGAAGATGAAACTGAAGTCCAGGGCGCATATTCATTTTGGCAAATCGAAATAGCTCATCGTCTGAAATAGGTGTGGGCGATTTCATCGCGATCTTTAGCAAAGCACTATAAAAATCATAAAACGACTCTTTAGGCAAGCGCTGCTTTCGATTGTCGAGCTCTTGTAAGATATCGTCCTCTGTGAGGTAACGTTTAAAGCGTCGAATCAACTCCGACCTTAACTGAGCCCAAGAAACTAATTTATTACGTTCTAAAAACAGCCAGTACCAGTCGAGAGCTTCTCCTTTAAGCAACAAGCCTAGCTCATCAACCATACTTACTAATGAGATTTTGTATCGTTCTGCCGTACGTTCTACTCGATACAAAAATCGATCTATATCGAGTCGTTCGGTTGCGGAACCGTCAAAACTAATGTTCCAACGCAAAGGATTTTGAAATTGATAATTTGGACTACTGAAATCATTAACATTGTGAATAGGCATTTTAGACCAAACATTTCCGTTTGGAACAGCTGATGACGGATTTCCAGGGATTTCTCTATGATCATGCGTGTAGCATAAGTTATCAACTGGATTAGAAGAAACATTAGTGGAAATGGACGATTGATCAAGACGATGTGAAGAAGAAGGCTGGATTGTTGTAAATGGTGTACCTAACACAGCGATTCTATCCTCTATAACCGTGGATAAAGATTTATCAAACTGTTTAGGATTAACAGGATCAGACACAAATTTAGACAGTTTGGACGGCCCCTGTGTCAATGAAGAATCACCTTTGGAAGTAGAAGGATAAATGGTATTTTCGGATGATATTTGAGGTGCGAATCTAATAGTTGGATTATCTGATTTTGATGATGCGTGATGGACTTTGGATTCGTCCGGGGAGTCAGATTCTGAGTCAGTATTATCGGGAGCATCGATGTCTAAATCTCTTAACGTACGGTTGAGTTCAGAGGATTCGGCTTCTTCAAAGTCCCTGTTATTCCATTGTTCCAGAGAGGTTTTTAATTTGTATAAAATTTGGCTAAGTCCAGGTATTACATCTTTAACGACTCGCGAATTAGAGATACGTTGTAAACGACCCTCAACATGTAATAATCGAGAGTATAATTGAGAATAGACTTTTTGATTTGGAACATTATCTAATTTTTGAATCAAAACTTTTAAAGAGCACAACTTCAATGTACACTTATCGATTTCCCGTTTAGGATTTTTGCGCGCGGCCTGATGGGCTCGTGTAGGTATCAACACTGGAGTGGTCAATTCTGCTTCCAACTGAGTCTTCAGCAAATTATAAGATTCAAGGGCGGTTCCTTGGAAATTACGAACATCACATTCCACTAGGAACTCGTCATTGGTCAGCGAATTTAAATCCATTACTTCGACGTATATTTAACTTTATTAAATTGTTATGTATATTTTTTTTTTTTTTTATGACAAATTTAGTATTTATATTTTTCAATCACTAATTTACACACACAAAAAAAAATCCCGACACCAAAATTATGGTGTAGTCACCGAAAAGAAAATTTATACTAAATATATAAAAAAAATTCAAAGAGTATTGTTGTTTTATACTCGTACCTTAAGAAACAACAAATTCGAAACTAACGAAAACAGAGCACAGTAAAATATCTCGACTACTTCTCAACGAATTATTGAGAAAATTTGGAAAAATAAAATCAAGATGGTAAATCTACCCAAAACAAAATAACCCGCGTTAGCAATCACTAATCTAGGAAATATTCAAATATAAAATATAATAGAAAAAAAATTATTAATATATATACATATGTATATATCAAATTCAAACTTAAGATTTAAAAAAAAATATTGTATAAAAAAATTGATATTATAAATTATAATTAATATTCAATTATCAATAGAACAGAATATAATTATCAGGAAAATTTAATAATTAAATGTATATTCTTAATTGTATTACAATGCTACGAGTAATAATCTTAACCAAACTTATTATGCTTTCAAAACTATTAGTAATGTGAGTGGAAATTAGATTAGGATACATCAACACAACGGCAGAAAAGTAATAATAAAATAAATGTTTTAATAAAATAAATTGAAAAATGTAATCTCATGGAAGTGAAAATATAGGTTATGAAATTCAGTTACATGCTTACATATACATCTAGCTTCCCGAAAGAACCGAAGTATTTGCCTGCAACTGAACTTCATCATGTACATACCTGATTGTAGCTAACACAGCAATCGAAAAACCTTAAAGGTCGAATAACCATGCGATCAGATATGATAAACGGTCCTGTGTAATTTAACCTTTCAAACGTTAATAACGGAAAGTTTAATCCAAGAAAAATTTCACAACCACATGTCAACCCATGACACGTGTCACGTAACTTAATTAATCAAATCCATGGTAAAATGGAGATTGTTATGCGACACCCATGTGATGGTTTGATTATACATTCAACGGAAAGAAAATGTTAAGGTAATCTTACTGTAGCAGATAAACTAACACCCTTAATCGAAATCTCAGACTGAGAGATAGGACGCGTCTACTACCAGAAAGATAACCTAAAAACTGAATTTATCTAGAACATCCACACATGCATACTGACATACACCCAAATCAAAGACTTGAAAGCCGATTGAGGACGCGATCATGTGTAAATATTAAATGATAAAAAAAAATACCCAGCAACAGTAAAACAAAATAATTAAGAAAAGTAAAATAAAACTACGTTAATAAAATTAAATAAAAATTAGAAAGAAACTACTGTGACTAGGCAAAGTAATCATAGCTGAAGGCTATGATATACCATGTGCTATTAACTGTATGCTATTAACCGATATTTGGGCGCCAATTGTAATGGATACCAATGTTTAGAACAGGTGGTCCCATTAACAATACTTACAAACTAACAACAGTAAAGGAGGTCCCTCGCATAGCACGTGTCCGGCTACTGACTCACGGCGTTGGGGTGGGATTAAATAAATTGAGGGTTCCCTTACTATCATGATGAAACTATGCAATGCCAGCGTTGTGACTCATCCATATTCTAATTTGCCACTCACAAGTCTTATTATTTAACACTTATTCATATTTATTTTACTTAAAGAAAATTATAATAATATAACAGTGAACAGTACACAAAAAAAATCTGCAAAATATGAAGTAAATTAGTAAATTTAAATTCTTACCCAAAAATCTGGATCATGTGGTTGAATTGCAAATCAGAGCAACATCATTGAGGTCCATCAAAAGATTTATTGAAAACGCCACTCGAAATTAATCAGGATCAACCCTTCTGGATTATGAGGTTGTACAAAAGATCAGGTTAGCATCATTGCGGTTCACCGAAGGTCCCAGTATAACAGCAACCATTCACTGGACTATTTCGTATTACCAACAGCCAACATCAACCATACACGAACATGGGTCATTATCAAATACAACAAACTTATTAATTCATTGAACCAATGATACAAAATGAAAACGACACCAAATTTCATCAATTATATATATCAATTATATATTTTATTATTATTCAACAGTATTTTTAGTTTATATTATGCACATATTTGACACACAAAACTTATATTATATACATAATTTATTAATTATTAAAATTTAACACACAAACTTTGTTGTAACTAAATACATACTTTGATGGAAATATATTATTTTTATTCTTATTTAAATTATATATATATTTCATAGACTAATTTTCAAATACATGTTTTTAACCAAAGTATTGCTTGATTGATTTTCTGAAAATTAGTGATCTTGCTAGTATCATTAAAACGATTATCACCCAAGATTTTTTCTATCCTCCGTTAAAATAAACGCTCATTTCAGGTATTATAGAAGAAACCTGTCATACATAAAAAAATATACTTGTATTCTTTTTTTTTTTTTTTTTTTGCAATAAACGAAAAATACCGTCAGTACAGTACCATGCAATTAAGTTTAAGTTGTAAGGCAACATGTTGCAATACAACCCAACATTTATACGACTGAAAAAAAAATAGAAATGCAGAGGTGGATACACTGCCAGTAGCGTCAATTTGTTTTTGAACATATAATTTGTGACGCCTCGAAAAAGCAGACGTTACAACACGCGGGGCCGACTCACACCACTGAGATGTCTCACAAGCCGGGCAAATAAGAAAATTATTTATCTCAAAGTTAAGAAAAATACTAAAATAGAAATATAAAATTAAGGAAACATATACATTTATATCTGGCATTCAAGAAGCATTGTAAATGTCTTTGATATGATACACACCTAACACCTTCCCTTTTAAATCCGTACATTCATAAGACACTTTTCCAACAGGTCTAGACAATATAGCAGGAACAGCCAAAGGAGCCAATTTGGAATTAAAATTACGAATAGCGTCACTTTGTACAAAATTTTTAATATAGACTTGTTGACCTACCTCGAATTGACGGACTCGAGAACGTAAATTATATTGCTTACTATTAGATGCATATGCTTGTTGTAAATGTTTTATGACTGCCTCTCGAGCTAAATTTAATCGTGTTGGTTTCGATGTTATAAGTATTTCATTATCGCCAGATTGTGTTAAGAGTCTACGTAACTTGTAATCGTCACCATGATTGATCTTTTGATCACCAAACACCAGATAATGCGGAGAATAACCAGAAGATGTGTGGTTAACATTGCGCAGAGCAGAAGCAATCTCTTGCAAATGTATATCCCATTCACGTTGATCAGTTTTAAGATAAGATCTAATTGAGGATAAAATGCACCGATTAACCCTTTCCGAAGAATTCGGCTGCGGAGTATACTTAGGTGTAGTAAGATGCTTAATTCCATACTTACTAGGTAATGTTTTAAACTGTCCTGACACAAATTGCTTACCATTATCTGTCAACACTGTCTCAGGAACCGAGAAAAGATTGAAAACTTGTCCTTCAACAAATTCTGCTAGACTAGCAGCATTAGCTTGACGTAAAGGTTTAAGGAGCACAAAGCGAGAGTATTTATCTAGCACGATTAAAATGAAAGCGTTTCCTCTTTTCGTACGAGGATACGGGCCTAAGAAGTCTAAATAAAGCCATTGAAATGGTCGAGTAACTTCGGATAATGATCCCATTGGAGGACGCGTAATATAATTAATAGGCTTACAAGTTTTACAAACAATACAAGTAGCAATATAGGACTTTACGTCTTTAGCCATTCCGGTCCAATAATAGTATCTTTGAATACGCTCCAAGGTTTTCGCTATTCCAAAATGTGCTGACAAGGGAGGAGAATGAGCCTGTTCGATCAGAGAAAATGTAAGAGGTCGAGGTATTACCAATTTCCACTCAGGTAAATCTGTGTCAACTACGCTCGGGCCATAAGATGGACAAATCAAGATCTTATGATCCTCGATACGTAGGTTGGAGTTGGTCTTGTTTAATGATTTAACCGAACTCAACAACTCTACATATTCCGGATCATTCGAAAATTCAGGTGAAGATAAGTCAACATGCAAAGGCAACTCCGAGGTAGAGACTGCAGGCTGTTGAATCTCATCAATATCCATACGCGATAATGCATCCGGCACCACGTTTTGCGAACCTTTTTTATGCTGGATTTCGAAGTCATAACCTTGCAATTTCAAGCTCCAACGAGCCAAACGACCCGAAAGATCCTTTTGGGACATAAGCCATTGGAGACTTGAATGATCGGTTATTATGACGAAGTGAAATCCCTCGATATACGCACGAAATTTTTGAACACTCAAGATTACAGCATAACATTCCAACTCTGTAACCGAGTAGTTCCGTTGTGCTTTATTGAGTTTTTTTGACATATATGCTATCGGGAATTCTTCTTCGTCCGGACCTCTTTGAAACAGAACGCTACCAACTCCTGTAGAGCTGGCATCGCACTGCAAGTAAAAAGTTTTACTAAAGTCGGGATTACGCAAAACGGGAGCAGAGATTAATGCATTTTTAAGGAAATCAAATGCGATTTGAGCTTCATTTGTCCACACGCACTTTTTACCCTTTTTCAATAAATCGGTAATTGGAGAAGAAATTGCCGCGTAGTTATTGATAAACCGTCGATACCACCCGGTAATACCCAAAAATCTACGGATCTGCTTAACAGTGCGAGGAACAGGATAATTCGCGATAGCAGAGACTTTATCCGGATCTACCTTCAGACAACCATCACCAACAACATAGCCTAAGTAATTAATCTGTTTTAGCAGAAATTTACTTTTAGAAAGGTTGATGGTGAGATTGGCCTGAACAAGTAGTCGTGATACTTCGCGCAACAAAGAAAAGTGTTCCTCAAGCGTGGCTGACGTGATGAGCAGATCATCCAAATAAACAAAAATGCGATCCTGCAGATAGAAAGGTATCACCTTGTGCATAAGACGGCACATCCTCTGGGGCGCATTGCACAAGCCGAATGGCATTACCCGGAACTGATACAGTGGCCGACCCTGAACAGTGAAAGCGGTATATTGCCGAGAGTTTGGTTCTAATGGGATTTGCCAGAAGGCGTCTTTTAGATCCAAACTAGAAATAAATCTAGTTTGATCTAGTCTACCCAACAACCCATCTATTAGAGGCAGCGGATACGCGTCTTTCACAGTTACTGCATTCAACTTCCGAGCATCCAAACACAGTCGTACCTTTCCATTCGGTTTAATATTAAGCGTGATTGGAGAACACCAGCTACTATTGCTCTCCTCAATGACTCCGAGGGATATCATTCGATCGATCTCTTTATTAATCAATGCCTGTTTAACCGGGGACACAGCGTAATATCTTTGTTTGACGGGAGGAGACGAATTAACATCAATAGTATGTGTGGTTAAGGAAGTTTGACCTAATCCAAGACGATCAAAATCAGGAAACGAAGAAATTATCTCGGTCAGTTCGCGTTGCTGTATATCAGATAATGTGTGCTGATTATGCTCAATCATTTGCGGAGGATGTGTAGATAATTCATTTACAAGTACAGGAGCTATACCGAATTCTCTCCAAAAGTCCATCCCAAGATACAAGGGTTGTTGTAAATCGGGAGCTACATACAAGCGTATGACTTGAGTCTTATCAGAATAGGTAATGGGAATGATTAAATAGCCTAAAATGGTACTTTTTTGACCGTTGGCGGTTAAGACGTGCGTGGGTAAATGGTGAAACTTAACTGATAATGAATTAAACAAAGTCTGCCATCCAGATCCTAAGACGCTGATATTAGCGCCACTGTCTAATAATCCGCGCATAACATGTTTACCTATGCGCACTTCGGCATAGGGTCTACCATCCATTTCATCAGTAATTATGGTTTCTACGCAATTATATTTCATCTTACGCCTATTAAGCCAGTACAAAGAAGTTCGGGAGATAAATGGTTTGATATTTGATTTGGAAAGATTTAAAGACACATTGTTACAAGGCCAGCGATTATGAATGGAAGAATTTAGGTTATTGGATTTTGAGAGGTAATATGAGTCATTATTTAAGTTCTGGGAGGGTTGAATCGCTGGAAATGAACTCGCCCAGACGGATGCATTTCCATTGGCTGGTTTCCCGATTTATGTTGATTACACTTATTACATTTAGGTTTAATCACATTTTCGTTTCCACAACCATAACAGAAAATATGAGTCGGGGGACAGGGACAGTCCTGATAGGGATGCCCTAAATCGTGACAGTTCCAACATCTCATTAATGAATTAGATGGGACTAAAATTTTTCTCGCACTCGGCTGATTGGAAGTACTAGATGTCTCTGGATTTACTATATTCGTCTGAGAAGAACGATTCATTTTTCTGCTGAATGATTCAAGATTATGGTCAAAACTAGGACATTCGTCAGTGAAAGAGTTTACTGTAGTTATTGCGTGCACTGATTTTCTTGTAGTCTGAAGCAAACTTTCCGGACAATAACCATTTCGAGACCATGTCTGTTCCCAACTTACGCAAACATTTGAAGATGAAACTGAAGTCCAGGGCGCATATTCATTTTGGCAAATCGAAATAGCTCATCGTCTGAAATAGGTGTGGGCGATTTCATCGCGATCTTTAGCAAAGCACTATAAAAATCATAAAACGACTCTTTAGGCAAGCGCTGCTTTCGATTGTCGAGCTCTTGTAAGATATCGTCCTCTGTGAGGTAACGTTTAAAGCGTCGAATCAACTCCGACCTTAACTGAGCCCAAGAAACTAATTTATTACGTTCTAAAAACAGCCAGTACCAGTCGAGAGCTTCTCCTTTAAGCAACAAGCCTAGCTCATCAACCATACTTACTAATGAGATTTTGTATCGTTCTGCCGTACGTTCTACTCGATACAAAAATCGATCTATATCGAGTCGTTCGGTTGCGGAACCGTCAAAACTAATGTTCCAACGCAAAGGATTTTGAAATTGATAATTTGGACTACTGAAATCATTAACATTGTGAATAGGCATTTTAGACCAAACATTTCCGTTTGGAACAGCTGATGACGGATTTCCAGGGATTTCTCTATGATCATGCGTGTAGCATAAGTTATCAACTGGATTAGAAGAAACATTAGTGGAAATGGACGATTGATCAAGACGATGTGAAGAAGAAGGCTGGATTGTTGTAAATGGTGTACCTAACACAGCGATTCTATCCTCTATAACCGTGGATAAAGATTTATCAAACTGTTTAGGATTAACAGGATCAGACACAAATTTAGACAGTTTGGACGGCCCCTGTGTCAATGAAGAATCACCTTTGGAAGTAGAAGGATAAATGGTATTTTCGGATGATATTTGAGGTGCGAATCTAATAGTTGGATTATCTGATTTTGATGATGCGTGATGGACTTTGGATTCGTCCGGGGAGTCAGATTCTGAGTCAGTATTATCGGGAGCATCGATGTCTAAATCTCTTAACGTACGGTTGAGTTCAGAGGATTCGGCTTCTTCAAAGTCCCTGTTATTCCATTGTTCCAGAGAGGTTTTTAATTTGTATAAAATTTGGCTAAGTCCAGGTATTACATCTTTAACGACTCGCGAATTAGAGATACGTTGTAAACGACCCTCAACATGTAATAATCGAGAGTATAATTGAGAATAGACTTTTTGATTTGGAACATTATCTAATTTTTGAATCAAAACTTTTAAAGAGCACAACTTCAATGTACACTTATCGATTTCCCGTTTAGGATTTTTGCGCGCGGCCTGATGGGCTCGTGTAGGTATCAACACTGGAGTGGTCAATTCTGCTTCCAACTGAGTCTTCAGCAAATTATAAGATTCAAGGGCGGTTCCTTGGAAATTACGAACATCACATTCCACTAGGAACTCGTCATTGGTCAGCGAATTTAAATCCATTACTTCGACGTATATTTAACTTTATTAAATTGTTATGTATATTTTTTTTTTTTTTTTATGACAAATTTAGTATTTATATTTTTCAATCACTAATTTACACACACAAAAAAAAATCCCGACACCAAAATTATGGTGTAGTCACCGAAAAGAAAATTTATACTAAATATATAAAAAAAATTCAAAGAGTATTGTTGTTTTATACTCGTACCTTAAGAAACAACAAATTCGAAACTAACGAAAACAGAGCACAGTAAAATATCTCGACTACTTCTCAACGAATTATTGAGAAAATTTGGAAAAATAAAATCAAGATGGTAAATCTACCCAAAACAAAATAACCCGCGTTAGCAATCACTAATCTAGGAAATATTCAAATATAAAATATAATAGAAAAAAAATTATTAATATATATACATATGTATATATCAAATTCAAACTTAAGATTTAAAAAAAAATATTGTATAAAAAAATTGATATTATAAATTATAATTAATATTCAATTATCAATAGAACAGAATATAATTATCAGGAAAATTTAATAATTAAATGTATATTCTTAATTGTATTACAATGCTACGAGTAATAATCTTAACCAAACTTATTATGCTTTCAAAACTATTAGTAATGTGAGTGGAAATTAGATTAGGATACATCAACACAACGGCAGAAAAGTAATAATAAAATAAATGTTTTAATAAAATAAATTGAAAAATGTAATCTCATGGAAGTGAAAATATAGGTTATGAAATTCAGTTACATGCTTACATATACATCTAGCTTCCCGAAAGAACCGAAGTATTTGCCTGCAACTGAACTTCATCATGTACATACCTGATTGTAGCTAACACAGCAATCGAAAAACCTTAAAGGTCGAATAACCATGCGATCAGATATGATAAACGGTCCTGTGTAATTTAACCTTTCAAACGTTAATAACGGAAAGTTTAATCCAAGAAAAATTTCACAACCACATGTCAACCCATGACACGTGTCACGTAACTTAATTAATCAAATCCATGGTAAAATGGAGATTGTTATGCGACACCCATGTGATGGTTTGATTATACATTCAACGGAAAGAAAATGTTAAGGTAATCTTACTGTAGCAGATAAACTAACACCCTTAATCGAAATCTCAGACTGAGAGATAGGACGCGTCTACTACCAGAAAGATAACCTAAAAACTGAATTTATCTAGAACATCCACACATGCATACTGACATACACCCAAATCAAAGACTTGAAAGCCGATTGAGGACGCGATCATGTGTAAATATTAAATGATAAAAAAAAATACCCAGCAACAGTAAAACAAAATAATTAAGAAAAGTAAAATAAAACTACGTTAATAAAATTAAATAAAAATTAGAAAGAAACTACTGTGACTAGGCAAAGTAATCATAGCTGAAGGCTATGATATACCATGTGCTATTAACTGTATGCTATTAACCGATATTTGGGCGCCAATTGTAATGGATACCAATGTTTAGAACAGGTGGTCCCATTAACAATACTTACAAACTAACAACAGTAAAGGAGGTCCCTCGCATAGCACGTGTCCGGCTACTGACTCACGGCGTTGGGGTGGGATTAAATAAATTGAGGGTTCCCTTACTATCATGATGAAACTATGCAATGCCAGCGTTGTGACTCATCCATATTCTAATTTGCCACTCACAAGTCTTATTATTTAACACTTATTCATATTTATTTTACTTAAAGAAAATTATAATAATATAACAGTGAACAGTACACAAAAAAAATCTGCAAAATATGAAGTAAATTAGTAAATTTAAATTCTTACCCAAAAATCTGGATCATGTGGTTGAATTGCAAATCAGAGCAACATCATTGAGGTCCATCAAAAGATTTATTGAAAACGCCACTCGAAATTAATCAGGATCAACCCTTCTGGATTATGAGGTTGTACAAAAGATCAGGTTAGCATCATTGCGGTTCACCGAAGGTCCCAGTATAACAGCAACCATTCACTGGACTATTTCGTATTACCAACAGCCAACATCAACCATACACGAACATGGGTCATTATCAAATACAACAAACTTATTAATTCATTGAACCAATGATACAAAATGAAAACGACACCAAATTTCATCAATTATATATATCAATTATATATTTTATTATTATTCAACAGTATTTTTAGTTTATATTATGCACATATTTGACACACAAAACTTATATTATATACATAATTTATTAATTATTAAAATTTAACACACAAACTTTGTTGTAACTAAATACATACTTTGATGGAAATATATTATTTTTATTCTTATTTAAATTATATATATATTTCATAGACTAATTTTCAAATACATGTTTTTAACCAAAGTATTGCTTGATTGATTTTCTGAAAATTAGTGATCTTGCTAGTATCATTAAAACGATTATCACCCAAGATTTTTTCTATCCTCCGTTAAAATAAACGCTCATTTCAGGTATTATAGAAGAAACCTGTCATACATAAAAAAATATACTTGTATTCTTTTTTTTTTTTTTTTTTTGCAATAAACGAAAAATACCGTCAGTACAGTACCATGCAATTAAGTTTAAGTTGTAAGGCAACATGTTGCAATACAACCCAACATTTATACGACTGAAAAAAAAATAGAAATGCAGAGGTGGATACACTGCCAGTAGCGTCAATTTGTTTTTGAACATATAATTTGTGACGCCTCGAAAAAGCAGACGTTACAACACGCGGGGCCGACTCACACCACTGAGATGTCTCACAAGCCGGGCAAATAAGAAAATTATTTATCTCAAAGTTAAGAAAAATACTAAAATAGAAATATAAAATTAAGGAAACATATACATTTATATCTGGCATTCAAGAAGCATTGTAAATGTCTTTGATATGATACACACCTAACACCTTCCCTTTTAAATCCGTACATTCATAAGACACTTTTCCAACAGGTCTAGACAATATAGCAGGAACAGCCAAAGGAGCCAATTTGGAATTAAAATTACGAATAGCGTCACTTTGTACAAAATTTTTAATATAGACTTGTTGACCTACCTCGAATTGACGGACTCGAGAACGTAAATTATATTGCTTACTATTAGATGCATATGCTTGTTGTAAATGTTTTATGACTGCCTCTCGAGCTAAATTTAATCGTGTTGGTTTCGATGTTATAAGTATTTCATTATCGCCAGATTGTGTTAAGAGTCTACGTAACTTGTAATCGTCACCATGATTGATCTTTTGATCACCAAACACCAGATAATGCGGAGAATAACCAGAAGATGTGTGGTTAACATTGCGCAGAGCAGAAGCAATCTCTTGCAAATGTATATCCCATTCACGTTGATCAGTTTTAAGATAAGATCTAATTGAGGATAAAATGCACCGATTAACCCTTTCCGAAGAATTCGGCTGCGGAGTATACTTAGGTGTAGTAAGATGCTTAATTCCATACTTACTAGGTAATGTTTTAAACTGTCCTGACACAAATTGCTTACCATTATCTGTCAACACTGTCTCAGGAACCGAGAAAAGATTGAAAACTTGTCCTTCAACAAATTCTGCTAGACTAGCAGCATTAGCTTGACGTAAAGGTTTAAGGAGCACAAAGCGAGAGTATTTATCTAGCACGATTAAAATGAAAGCGTTTCCTCTTTTCGTACGAGGATACGGGCCTAAGAAGTCTAAATAAAGCCATTGAAATGGTCGAGTAACTTCGGATAATGATCCCATTGGAGGACGCGTAATATAATTAATAGGCTTACAAGTTTTACAAACAATACAAGTAGCAATATAGGACTTTACGTCTTTAGCCATTCCGGTCCAATAATAGTATCTTTGAATACGCTCCAAGGTTTTCGCTATTCCAAAATGTGCTGACAAAGGAGGAGAATGAGCCTGTTCGATCAGAGAAAATGTAAGAGGTCGAGGTATTACCAATTTCCACTCAGGTAAATCTGTGTCAACTACGCTCGGGCCATAAGATGGACAAATCAAGATCTTATGATCCTCGATACGTAGGTTGGAGTTGGTCTTGTTTAATGATTTAACCGAACTCAACAACTCTACATATTCCGGATCATTCGAAAATTCAGGTGAAGATAAGTCAACATGCAAAGGCAACTCCGAGGTAGAGACTGCAGGCTGTTGAATCTCATCAATATCCATACGCGATAATGCATCCGGCACCACGTTTTGCGAACCTTTTTTATGCTGGATTTCGAAGTCATAACCTTGCAATTTCAAGCTCCAACGAGCCAAACGACCCGAAAGATCCTTTTGGGACATAAGCCATTGGAGACTTGAATGATCGGTTATTATGACGAAGTGAAATCCCTCGATATACGCACGAAATTTTTGAACACTCAAGATTACAGCATAACATTCCAACTCTGTAACCGAGTAGTTCCGTTGTGCTTTATTGAGTTTTTTTGACATATATGCTATCGGGAATTCTTCTTCGTCCGGACCTCTTTGAAACAGAACGCTACCAACTCCTGTAGAGCTGGCATCGCACTGCAAGTAAAAAGTTTTACTAAAGTCGGGATTACGCAAAACGGGAGCAGAGATTAATGCATTTTTAAGGAAATCAAATGCGATTTGAGCTTCATTTGTCCACACGCACTTTTTACCCTTTTTCAATAAATCGGTAATTGGAGAAGAAATTGCCGCGTAGTTATTGATAAACCGTCGATACCACCCGGTAATACCCAAAAATCTACGGATCTGCTTAACAGTGCGAGGAACAGGATAATTCGCGATAGCAGAGACTTTATCCGGATCTACCTTCAGACAACCATCACCAACAACATAGCCTAAGTAATTAATCTGTTTTAGCAGAAATTTACTTTTAGAAAGGTTGATGGTGAGATTGGCCTGAACAAGTAGTCGTGATACTTCGCGCAACAAAGAAAAGTGTTCCTCAAGCGTGGCTGACGTGATGAGCAGATCATCCAAATAAACAAAAATGCGATCCTGCAGATAGAAAGGTATCACCTTGTGCATAAGACGGCACATCCTCTGGGGCGCATTGCACAAGCCGAATGGCATTACCCGGAACTGATACAGTGGCCGACCCTGAACAGTGAAAGCGGTATATTGCCGAGAGTTTGGTTCTAATGGGATTTGCCAGAAGGCGTCTTTTAGATCCAAACTAGAAATAAATCTAGTTTGATCTAGTCTACCCAACAACCCATCTATTAGAGGCAGCGGATACGCGTCTTTCACAGTTACTGCATTCAACTTCCGAGCATCCAAACACAGTCGTACCTTTCCATTCGGTTTAATATTAAGCGTGATTGGAGAACACCAGCTACTATTGCTCTCCTCAATGACTCCGAGGGATATCATTCGATCGATCTCTTTATTAATCAATGCCTGTTTAACCGGGGAC
>CAWVQQ010000508.1:167500-172500 GCA_963932295.1 Tipula lateralis | reverse complement strand
ATTTAATTATTAAAAATTTTGTTTGACCAAAAATTTGCCAATTTATGTCGTTTTATGCGAGAAAAGACAAAATCAATTAAAAAAAAAATTATTTTTTTTTTGACTAAAATTTGTCAAAAAGTGCTGAAACAGGCGGCTCGACAAAGAATTTTGGGTCAAAAAAAAATTTTTTTTATCTTAAATCTGCCAGTTTATAAAATAAAATTTTTTTTTGACCCAAAATTCTTTGCCGAGCCGCCTGTTTCAGCACTTTTTGACAAATTTTAGTCAAAAAAAAAATAATTTTTTTTTGAATGATTTTGTCTTTTCTCGCATAAAACGACATAAATTGGCAAATTTTTGGTCAAAAAAAAATTTTAATAATTAAATATTAAATAATTGAGTTGTTATGAACTACATTTAACACACGATTTGGTTGGATATCTGTATAAATCATTCAAAATGACGTTCAAATGGAAATATAATGAATAAAAAGACCAAAAAAAATATAAATTTATATTTTTTTGGTGTTTTTATTCATTATTTATCCATTTGAACGTAGTTTAGAACGATTTATACCAAAATCCTTTAAAACCACGATTAATACAAAACCATTGAAGTATTAAAATAATTTATTTGTGCTGATCAAACGCTTTGGTAAGATTTTTATTTAAATCATTCAAAATGACGTTCAAATAGACAATAATTGAATAAAAACACCAAAAAAATATAAATTAGCAAAAATTACTACCAAAGCGTGTGTTTAATCACCACAACTCAATTGTTTTATATTAAAATTGATCAAAATGTCGGTTTAATGGACAATTTCACCCAAAAAATTATAAAATTGATAAGTTTTGTCTAAGCTTGTCTATTTAATCGTTCAATTTGAACGTCATTTTGAATGATTTATACAGATATCCAACCAAATCGTGTGTTAAATGTAGTTCATAACAACTCAATTTTTTAATATTTAATTATTAAAAATTTTGTTTGACCAAAAATTTGCCAATTTATGTCGTTTTATGCGAGAAAAGACAAAATCAATCAAAAAAAAAATTATTTTTTTTTTTACTAAAATTTGTCAAAAAGTGCTGAAACAGGCGGCTCGACAAAGAATTTTGGGTCAAAAAAAAATTTTTTTTATCGTTAATCTGCCAGTTTATAAAATAAAATTTTTTTTTGACCCAAAATTCTTTGTCGAGCCGCCTGTTTCAGCACTTTTTGACAAATTTTAGTCAAAAAAAAAATAATTTTTTTTTTGATTGATTTTGTCTTTTCTCGCATAAAACGACATAAATTGGCAAATTTTTGGTCAAACAAAATTTTTAATAATTAAATATTAAAAAATTGAGTTGTTATGAACTACATTTAACACACGATTTGGTTGGATATCTGTATAAATCATTCAAAATGACGTTCAAATGGAAATATAATGAATAAAAAGACCAAAAAAAATATAAATTTATATTTTTTTGGTGTTTTTATTCATTATTTATCCATTTGAACGTAGTTTAGAACGATTTATACCAAAATCCTTTAAAACCACGATTAATACAAAACCATTGAAGTATTAAAATAATTTATTTGTGCTGATCAAACGCTTTGGTAAGATTTTTATATAAATCATTCA
Organism: Tipula lateralis; assembly: GCA_963932295.1. Classification (NCBI taxonomy): domain Eukaryota; kingdom Metazoa; phylum Arthropoda; class Insecta; order Diptera; family Tipulidae; genus Tipula; species Tipula lateralis. The sequence continues at coordinate 170,888 of CAWVQQ010000508.1, read as the reverse complement.
AAATGACGTTCAAATAGACAATAATTGAATAAAAACACCAAAAAAAATATAAATTAGCAAAAATTACTACCAAAGCGTGTGTTTAATCACCACAACTCAATTGTTTTATATTAAAATTGATCAAAATGTCGGTTTAATGGACAATTTCACCCAAAAAATTATAAAATTGATAAGTTTTGTCTAAGCTTGTCTATTTAATCGTTCAATTTGAACGTCATTTTGAATGATTTATACAGATATCCAACCAAATCGTGTGTTAAATGTAGTTCATAACAACTCAATTTTTTAATATTTAATTATTAAAAATTTTGTTTGACCAAAAATTTGCCAATTTATGTCGTTTTATACGAGAAAAGACAAAATCAATCAAAAAAAAAATTATTTTTTTTTTGACTAAAATTTGTCAAAAAGTGCTGAAACAGGCGGCTCGACCAAGAATTTTGGGTCAAAAAAAAATTTTATTTTATAAACTGGCAGATTTACGATAAAACAAATTTTTTTTTTGACCCAAAATTCTTGGTCGAGCCGCCTGTTTCAGCACTTTTTGACAAATTTTAGTCAAAAAAAAAATAATTTTTTTTTTGATTGATTTTGTCTTTTCTCGTATAAAACGACATAAATTGGCAAATTTTTGGTCAAACAAAATTTTTAATAATTAAATATTAAAAAATTGAGTTGTTATGAACTACATTTAACACACGATTTGGTTGGATATCTGTATAAATCATTCAAAATGACGTTCAAATTGAACGATTTAATAGACAAGCTTAGACAAAACTTATCAATTTTATAATTTTTTGGGTGAAATTGTCCATTAAACCGACATTTTGATCAATTTTAATATAAAACAATTGAGTTGTGGTGATTAAACACACGCTTTGGTAGTAATTTTTGCTAATTTATATTTTTTTTGGTGTTTTTATTCAATTATTGTCTATTTGAACGTCATTTTGAATGATTTATATAAAAATCTTACCAAAGCGTTTGATCAGCACAAATAAATTATTTTAATACTTCAATGGTTTTGTATTAATCGTGGTTTTAAAGGATTTTGGTATAAATCGTTCTAAACTACGTTCAAATGGATAAATAATGAATAAAAACACCAAAAAAATATAAATTTATATTTTTTTTGGTCTTTTTATTCATTATATTTCCATTTGAACGTCATTTTGAATGATTTATACAGATATCCAACCAAATCGTGTGTTAAATGTAGTTCATAACAACTCAATTATTTAATATTTAATTATTAAAAATTTTTTTTGACCAAAAATTTGCCAATTTATGTCGTTTTATGCGAGAAAAGACAAAATCAATCAAAAAAAAATTATTTTTTTTTTGACTAAAATTTGTCAAAAAGTGCTGAAACAGGCGGCTCGGCAAAGAATTTTGGGTCAAAAAAAAATTTTATTTTATAAACTGGCAGATTTAAGATAAAAAAAATTTTTTTTTGACCCAAAATTCTTTGTCGAGCCGCCTGTTTCAGCACTTTTTGACAAATTTTAGTCAAAAAAAAAATAATTTTTTTTTTGATTGATTTTGTCTTTTCTCGCATAAAACGACATAAATTGGCAAATTTTTGGTCAAACAAAATTTTAAATAATTAAATATTAAAAAATTGAGTTGTTATGAACTACATTTAACACACGATTTGGTTGTATATCTGTATAAATCATTCAAAATGACGTTCAAATGGAAAAAATTTGAATTAAATGACCAAAAAAAAATATAAATTTATATTTTTTTGGTGTTTTTATTCATTATTTATCCATTTCAACGTAGTTTAGAACGATTTATACCAAAATCCTTTAACACCACGATTAATACAAAACCATTGAAGTATTAAAATAATTTATTTGTGCTGATCAAACGCTTAAGTAAGATTTTTATATAAATCATTCAAATGACGTTCAAATAGACAAATATTGAATAAAAACACCAAAAAAAATATAAATTAGCCAAAATAACAACCAAAGCGACCCAAAAATCTGTGACAAGCCCTCTGTTTCGCCACGCTTTGACAAAATTTGGTCAAAAAAAATATTGCACGTAAAAATTTAATATTTTGTTCGAAATAACGATTCAATAATTTAATTTAAAAATTTTTTTTATCTTTAATTTACCAGTTTATGTCGTTCTATGCGAGAAATGACAAAATCAAACCAAAAAAATACTTACAAATATACTTAATAAAGTTAAGTAAAATTTGTCTTATAGTGGTGAAACACGGGGCTCGACAAAGAATTTTGTGGTCGAAAAAAAAAATTTTTTTTTTTTTGCCTTAAATGGTTGTTTTATGTCATATTATACAATAACTAACCAAATTCGAGGCAAAAAAATGAAAAAAAAACAAAAAAAATTTTTTTTTTTTTTTTACAAAAATTTGTCAAAAAGTGCTTTAACACGAGGGTCGACAAACAATTTTGGGTCAAAAAAAAAAATTTTTTTATCTTTAATTTACCAGTTTATGTCGTTCTATGCGAGAAATGACAAAATCAAACCAAAAAAATACTTACAAATATACTTAATAAAGTTTAGTAAAATTTGTCTTATAGTGGTGAAACACGGGGCTCGACAAAGAATTTTGGGTCGAAAAAAAAAATTTTTTTTTTTTGCCATAAATGGTTGTTTTATGTCATATTATACAATAACTAACCAAATTCGAGGCAAAAAAATGAAAAAAAAAAACAAAAAAAATTTTTTTTTTTTTTTACAAAAATTTGTCAAAAAGTGCTTTAACACGAGGGTCGACAAACAATTTTGGGTCAAAAAAAAAAATTTTTTTATCTTTAATTTACCAGTTTATGTCGTTCTATGCGAGAAATGACAAAATCAAACCAAAAAAATACTTACAAATATACTTAATAAAGTTTAGTAAAATTTGTCTTATAGTGGTGAAACACGGGGCTCGACAAAGAATTTTGGGTCGAAAAAATAAATTTTTTTTTTTTTGCCATAAATGGTTGTTTTATGTCATATTATACAATAACTAACCAAATTCGAGGCAAAAAAATGAAAAAAAAACAAAAAAAATTTTTTTTTTTTTTTTACAAAAATTTGTCAAAAAGTGCTTTAACACGAGGGTCGACAAACAATTTTGGGTCAAAAAAAAAATTTTTTTTATCTTTAATTTACCAGTTTATGTCGTTCTATGCGAGAAATGACAAAATCAAACCAAAAAAATACTTACAAATATACTTAATAAAGTTTAGTAAAATTTGTCTTATAGTGGTGAAACACGGGGCTCGACAAAGAATTTTGTGGTCGAAAAAAAAAATTTTTTTTTTTTTGCCTTAAATGGTTGTTTTATGTCATATTATACAATAACTAACCAAATTCGAGGCAAAAAAATGAAAAAAAAACAAAAAAAATTTTTTTTTTTTTT
>CAWVQQ010000508.1:152500-157500 GCA_963932295.1 Tipula lateralis | reverse complement strand
CTTCGGTGATCAGACGAGAACCGGTATGATAAATATGGTATGGTCGTTGTCAAAATACGTCATTTTGAATGATTTATACAGATATCCAACCAAATCGTGTGTTAAATGTAGTTCATAACAACTCAATTTTTTAATATTTAATTATTAAAAATTTTGTTTGACCAAAAATTTGCCAATTTATGTCGTTTTATGCGAGAAAAGACAAAATCAATTAAAAAAAAAATTATTTTTTTTTTGACTAAAATTTGTCAAAAAGTGCTGAAACAGGCGGCTCGACAAAGAATTTTGGGTCAAAAAAAAATTTTTTTTATCTTAAATCTGCCAGTTTATAAAATAAAATTTTTTTTTGACCCAAAATTCTTTGCCGAGCCGCCTGTTTCAGCACTTTTTGACAAATTTTAGTCAAAAAAAAAATAATTTTTTTTTGAATGATTTTGTCTTTTCTCGCATAAAACGACATAAATTGGCAAATTTTTGGTCAAAAAAAAATTTTAATAATTAAATATTAAATAATTGAGTTGTTATGAACTACATTTAACACACGATTTGGTTGGATATCTGTATAAATCATTCAAAATGACGTTCAAATGGAAATATAATGAATAAAAAGACCAAAAAAAATATAAATTTATATTTTTTTGGTGTTTTTATTCATTATTTATCCATTTGAACGTAGTTTAGAACGATTTATACCAAAATCCTTTAAAACCACGATTAATACAAAACCATTGAAGTATTAAAATAATTTATTTGTGCTGATCAAACGCTTTGGTAAGATTTTTATTTAAATCATTCAAAATGACGTTCAAATAGACAATAATTGAATAAAAACACCAAAAAAATATAAATTAGCAAAAATTACTACCAAAGCGTGTGTTTAATCACCACAACTCAATTGTTTTATATTAAAATTGATCAAAATGTCGGTTTAATGGACAATTTCACCCAAAAAATTATAAAATTGATAAGTTTTGTCTAAGCTTGTCTATTTAATCGTTCAATTTGAACGTCATTTTGAATGATTTATACAGATATCCAACCAAATCGTGTGTTAAATGTAGTTCATAACAACTCAATTTTTTAATATTTAATTATTAAAAATTTTGTTTGACCAAAAATTTGCCAATTTATGTCGTTTTATGCGAGAAAAGACAAAATCAATCAAAAAAAAAATTATTTTTTTTTTTACTAAAATTTGTCAAAAAGTGCTGAAACAGGCGGCTCGACAAAGAATTTTGGGTCAAAAAAAAATTTTTTTTATCGTTAATCTGCCAGTTTATAAAATAAAATTTTTTTTTGACCCAAAATTCTTTGTCGAGCCGCCTGTTTCAGCACTTTTTGACAAATTTTAGTCAAAAAAAAAATAATTTTTTTTTTGATTGATTTTGTCTTTTCTCGCATAAAACGACATAAATTGGCAAATTTTTGGTCAAACAAAATTTTTAATAATTAAATATTAAAAAATTGAGTTGTTATGAACTACATTTAACACACGATTTGGTTGGATATCTGTATAAATCATTCAAAATGACGTTCAAATGGAAATATAATGAATAAAAAGACCAAAAAAAATATAAATTTATATTTTTTTGGTGTTTTTATTCATTATTTATCCATTTGAACGTAGTTTAGAACGATTTATACCAAAATCCTTTAAAACCACGATTAATACAAAACCATTGAAGTATTAAAATAATTTATTTGTGCTGATCAAACGCTTTGGTAAGATTTTTATATAAATCATTCAAAATGACGTTCAAATAGACAATAATTGAATAAAAACACCAAAAAAAATATAAATTAGCAAAAATTACTACCAAAGCGTGTGTTTAATCACCACAACTCAATTGTTTTATATTAAAATTGATCAAAATGTCGGTTTAATGGACAATTTCACCCAAAAAATTATAAAATTGATAAGTTTTGTCTAAGCTTGTCTATTTAATCGTTCAATTTGAACGTCATTTTGAATGATTTATACAGATATCCAACCAAATCGTGTGTTAAATGTAGTTCATAACAACTCAATTTTTTAATATTTAATTATTAAAAATTTTGTTTGACCAAAAATTTGCCAATTTATGTCGTTTTATACGAGAAAAGACAAAATCAATCAAAAAAAAAATTATTTTTTTTTTGACTAAAATTTGTCAAAAAGTGCTGAAACAGGCGGCTCGACCAAGAATTTTGGGTCAAAAAAAAATTTTATTTTATAAACTGGCAGATTTACGATAAAACAAATTTTTTTTTTGACCCAAAATTCTTGGTCGAGCCGCCTGTTTCAGCACTTTTTGACAAATTTTAGTCAAAAAAAAAATAATTTTTTTTTTGATTGATTTTGTCTTTTCTCGTATAAAACGACATAAATTGGCAAATTTTTGGTCAAACAAAATTTTTAATAATTAAATATTAAAAAATTGAGTTGTTATGAACTACATTTAACACACGATTTGGTTGGATATCTGTATAAATCATTCAAAATGACGTTCAAATTGAACGATTTAATAGACAAGCTTAGACAAAACTTATCAATTTTATAATTTTTTGGGTGAAATTGTCCATTAAACCGACATTTTGATCAATTTTAATATAAAACAATTGAGTTGTGGTGATTAAACACACGCTTTGGTAGTAATTTTTGCTAATTTATATTTTTTTTGGTGTTTTTATTCAATTATTGTCTATTTGAACGTCATTTTGAATGATTTATATAAAAATCTTACCAAAGCGTTTGATCAGCACAAATAAATTATTTTAATACTTCAATGGTTTTGTATTAATCGTGGTTTTAAAGGATTTTGGTATAAATCGTTCTAAACTACGTTCAAATGGATAAATAATGAATAAAAACACCAAAAAAATATAAATTTATATTTTTTTTGGTCTTTTTATTCATTATATTTCCATTTGAACGTCATTTTGAATGATTTATACAGATATCCAACCAAATCGTGTGTTAAATGTAGTTCATAACAACTCAATTATTTAATATTTAATTATTAAAAATTTTTTTTGACCAAAAATTTGCCAATTTATGTCGTTTTATGCGAGAAAAGACAAAATCAATCAAAAAAAAATTATTTTTTTTTTGACTAAAATTTGTCAAAAAGTGCTGAAACAGGCGGCTCGGCAAAGAATTTTGGGTCAAAAAAAAATTTTATTTTATAAACTGGCAGATTTAAGATAAAAAAAATTTTTTTTTGACCCAAAATTCTTTGTCGAGCCGCCTGTTTCAGCACTTTTTGACAAATTTTAGTCAAAAAAAAAATAATTTTTTTTTTGATTGATTTTGTCTTTTCTCGCATAAAACGACATAAATTGGCAAATTTTTGGTCAAACAAAATTTTAAATAATTAAATATTAAAAAATTGAGTTGTTATGAACTACATTTAACACACGATTTGGTTGTATATCTGTATAAATCATTCAAAATGACGTTCAAATGGAAAAAATTTGAATTAAATGACCAAAAAAAAATATAAATTTATATTTTTTTGGTGTTTTTATTCATTATTTATCCATTTCAACGTAGTTTAGAACGATTTATACCAAAATCCTTTAACACCACGATTAATACAAAACCATTGAAGTATTAAAATAATTTATTTGTGCTGATCAAACGCTTAAGTAAGATTTTTATATAAATCATTCAAATGACGTTCAAATAGACAAATATTGAATAAAAACACCAAAAAAAATATAAATTAGCCAAAATAACAACCAAAGCGACCCAAAAATCTGTGACAAGCCCTCTGTTTCGCCACGCTTTGACAAAATTTGGTCAAAAAAAATATTGCACGTAAAAATTTAATATTTTGTTCGAAATAACGATTCAATAATTTAATTTAAAAATTTTTTTTATCTTTAATTTACCAGTTTATGTCGTTCTATGCGAGAAATGACAAAATCAAACCAAAAAAATACTTACAAATATACTTAATAAAGTTAAGTAAAATTTGTCTTATAGTGGTGAAACACGGGGCTCGACAAAGAATTTTGTGGTCGAAAAAAAAAATTTTTTTTTTTTTGCCTTAAATGGTTGTTTTATGTCATATTATACAATAACTAACCAAATTCGAGGCAAAAAAATGAAAAAAAAACAAAAAAAATTTTTTTTTTTTTTTTACAAAAATTTGTCAAAAAGTGCTTTAACACGAGGGTCGACAAACAATTTTGGGTCAAAAAAAAAAATTTTTTTATCTTTAATTTACCAGTTTATGTCGTTCTATGCGAGAAATGACAAAATCAAACCAAAAAAATACTTACAAATATACTTAATAAAGTTTAGTAAAATTTGTCTTATAGTGGTGAAACACGGGGCTCGACAAAGAATTTTGGGTCGAAAAAAAAAATTTTTTTTTTTTGCCATAAATGGTTGTTTTATGTCATATTATACAATAACTAACCAAATTCGAGGCAAAAAAATGAAAAAAAAAAACAAAAAAAATTTTTTTTTTTTTTTACAAAAATTTGTCAAAAAGTGCTTTAACACGAGGGTCGACAAACAATTTTGGGTCAAAAAAAAAAATTTTTTTATCTTTAATTTACCAGTTTATGTCGTTCTATGCGAGAAATGACAAAATCAAACCAAAAAAATACTTACAAATATACTTAATAAAGTTTAGTAAAATTTGTCTTATAGTGGTGAAACACGGGGCTCGACAAAGAATTTTGGGTCGAAAAAATAAATTTTTTTTTTTTTGCCATAAATGGTTGTTTTATGTCATATTATACAATAACTAACCAAATTCGAGGCAAAAAAATGAAAAAAAAACAAAAAAAATTTTTTTTTTTTTTTTACAAAAATTTGTCAAAAAGTGCTTTAACACGAGGGTCGACAAACAATTTTGGGTCAAAAAAAAAATTTTTTTTATCTTTAATTTACCAGTTTATGTCGTTCTATGCGAGAAATGACAAAATCAAACCAAAAAAATACTTACAAATATACTTAATAAAGTTTAGTAAAATTTGTCTTATAGTGGTGAAACACGGGGCTCGAC
>CAWVQQ010000508.1:127500-142500 GCA_963932295.1 Tipula lateralis | reverse complement strand
TAAAAAAAAAATTATTTTTTTTTTGACTAAAATTTGTCAAAAAGTGCTGAAACAGGCGGCTCGACAAAGAATTTTGGGTCAAAAAAAAATTTTTTTTATCTTAAATCTGCCAGTTTATAAAATAAAATTTTTTTTTGACCCAAAATTCTTTGCCGAGCCGCCTGTTTCAGCACTTTTTGACAAATTTTAGTCAAAAAAAAAATAATTTTTTTTTGAATGATTTTGTCTTTTCTCGCATAAAACGACATAAATTGGCAAATTTTTGGTCAAAAAAAAATTTTAATAATTAAATATTAAATAATTGAGTTGTTATGAACTACATTTAACACACGATTTGGTTGGATATCTGTATAAATCATTCAAAATGACGTTCAAATGGAAATATAATGAATAAAAAGACCAAAAAAAATATAAATTTATATTTTTTTGGTGTTTTTATTCATTATTTATCCATTTGAACGTAGTTTAGAACGATTTATACCAAAATCCTTTAAAACCACGATTAATACAAAACCATTGAAGTATTAAAATAATTTATTTGTGCTGATCAAACGCTTTGGTAAGATTTTTATATAAATCATTCAAAATGACGTTCAAATAGACAATAATTGAATAAAAACACCAAAAAAATATAAATTAGCAAAAATTACTACCAAAGCGTGTGTTTAATCACCACAACTCAATTGTTTTATATTAAAATTGATCAAAATGTCGGTTTAATGGACAATTTCACCCAAAAAATTATAAAATTGATAAGTTTTGTCTAAGCTTGTCTATTTAATCGTTCAATTTGAACGTCATTTTGAATGATTTATACAGATATCCAACCAAATCGTGTGTTAAATGTAGTTCATAACAACTCAATTTTTTAATATTTAATTATTAAAAATTTTGTTTGACCAAAAATTTGCCAATTTATGTCGTTTTATGCGAGAAAAGACAAAATCAATCAAAAAAAAAATTATTTTTTTTTTTACTAAAATTTGTCAAAAAGTGCTGAAACAGGCGGCTCGACAAAGAATTTTGGGTCAAAAAAAAATTTTTTTTATCTTAAATCTGCCAGTTTATAAAATAAAATTTTTTTTTGACCCAAAATTCTTTGCCGAGCCGCCTGTTTCAGCACTTTTTGACAAATTTTAGTCAAAAAAAAAATAATTTTTTTTTGATTGATTTTGTCTTTTCTCGCATAAAACGACATAAATTGGCAAATTTTTGGTCAAAAAAAATTTTTAATAATTAAATATTAAATAATTGAGTTGTTATGAACTACATTTAACACACGATTTGGTTGGATATCTGTATAAATCATTCAAAATGACGTTCAAATGGAAATATAATGAATAAAAAGACCAAAAAAAATATAAATTTATATTTTTTTGGTGTTTTTATTCATTATTTATCCATTTGAACGTAGTTTAGAACGATTTATACCAAAATCCTTTAAAACCACGATTAATACAAAACCATTGAAGTATTAAAATAATTTATTTGTGCTGATCAAACGCTTTGGTAAGATTTTTATATAAATCATTCAAAATGACGTTCAAATAGACAATAATTGAATAAAAACACCAAAAAAATATAAATTAGCAAAAATTACTACCAAAGCGTGTGTTTAATCACCACAACTCAATTGTTTTATATTAAAATTGATCAAAATGTCGGTTTAATGGACAATTTCACCCAAAAAATTATAAAATTGATAAGTTTTGTCTAAGCTTGTCTATTTAATCGTTCAATTTGAACGTCATTTTGAATGATTTATACAGATATACAACCAAATCGTGTGTTAAATGTAGTTCATAACAACTCAATTTTTTAATATTTAATTATTAAAAATTTTGTTTGACCAAAAATTTGCCAATTTATGTCGTTTTATGCGAGAAAAGACAAAATCAATCAAAAAAAAAATTATTTTTTTTTTGACTAAAATTTGTCAAAAAGTGCTGAAACAGGCGGCTCGACAAAGAATTTTGGGTCAAAAAAAAATTTTTTTTATCGTAAATCTGCCAGTTTATAAAATAAAATTTTTTTTTGACCCAAAATTCTTTGTCGAGCCGCCTGTTTCAGCACTTTTTGACAAATTTTAGTCAAAAAAAAAATAATTTTTTTTTGATTGATTTTGTCTTTTCTCGCATAAAACGACATAAATTGGCAAATTTTTGGTCAAACAAAATTTTTAATAATTAAATATTAAAAAATTGAGTTGTTATGAACTACATTTAACACACGATTTGGTTGGATATCTGTATAAATCATTCAAAATGACGTTCAAATTGAACGATTAAATAGACAAGCTTAGACAAAACTTATCAATTTTATAATTTTTTGGGTGAAATTGTCCATTAAACCGACATTTTTATCAATTTTAATATAAAACAATTGAGTTGTGGTGATTAAACACACGCTTTGGTAGTAATTTTTGCTAATTTATATTTTTTTTGGTGTTTTTATTCAATTATTGTCTATTTGAACGTCATTTTGAATGATTTATATAAAAATCTTACCAAAGCGTTTGATCAGCACAAATAAATTATTTTAATACTTCAATGGTTTTGTATTAATCGTGGTTTTAAAGGATTTTGGTATAAATCGTTCTAAACTACGTTCAAATGGATAAATAATGAATAAAAACACCAAAAAAATATAAATTTATATTTTTTTTGGTCTTTTTATTCATTATATTTCCATTTGAACGTCATTTTGAATGATTTATACAGATATCCAACCAAATCGTGTGTTAAATGTAGTTCATAACAACTCAATTTTTTAATATTTAATTATTAAAAATTTTGTTTGACCAAAAATTTGCCAATTTATGTCGTTTTATGCGAGAAAAGACAAAATCAATCAAAAAAAAAATTATTTTTTTTTTGACTAAAATTTGTCAAAAAGTGCTGAAACAGGCGGCTCGACAAAGAATTTTGGGTCAAAAAAAAATTTTTTTTATCTTAAATCTGCCAGTTTATAAAATAAAATTTTTTTTTGACCCAAAATTCTTTGCCGAGCCGCCTGTTTCAGCACTTTTTGACAAATTTTAGTCAAAAAAAAAATAATTTTTTTTTGAATGATTTTGTCTTTTCTCGCATAAAACGACATAAATTGGCAAATTTTTGGTCAAAAAAAAATTTTAATAATTAAATATTAAATAATTGAGTTGTTATGAACTACATTTAACACACGATTTGGTTGGATATCTGTATAAATCATTCAAAATGACGTTCAAATGGAAATATAATGAATAAAAAGACCAAAAAAAATATAAATTTATATTTTTTTGGTGTTTTTATTCATTATTTATCCATTTGAACGTAGTTTAGAACGATTTATACCAAAATCCTTTAAAACCACGATTAATACAAAACCATTGAAGTATTAAAATAATTTATTTGTGCTGATCAAACGCTTTGGTAAGATTTTTATATAAATCATTCAAAATGACGTTCAAATAGACAATAATTGAATAAAAACACCAAAAAAATATAAATTAGCAAAAATTACTACCAAAGCGTGTGTTTAATCACCACAACTCAATTGTTTTATATTAAAATTGATCAAAATGTCGGTTTAATGGACAATTTCACCCAAAAAATTATAAAATTGATAAGTTTTGTCTAAGCTTGTCTATTTAATCGTTCAATTTGAACGTCATTTTGAATGATTTATACAGATATACAACCAAATCGTGTGTTAAATGTAGTTCATAACAACTCAATTTTTTAATATTTAATTATTAAAAATTTTGTTTGACCAAAAATTTGCCAATTTATGTCGTTTTATGCGAGAAAAGACAAAATCAATCAAAAAAAAAATTATTTTTTTTTTGACTAAAATTTGTCAAAAAGTGCTGAAACAGGCGGCTCGACAAAGAATTTTGGGTCAAAAAAAAATTTTTTTTATCGTAAATCTGCCAGTTTATAAAATAAAATTTTTTTTTGACCCAAAATTCTTTGTCGAGCCGCCTGTTTCAGCACTTTTTGACAAATTTTAGTCAAAAAAAAAATAATTTTTTTTTGATTGATTTTGTCTTTTCTCGCATAAAACGACATAAATTGGCAAATTTTTGGTCAAACAAAATTTTTAATAATTAAATATTAAAAAATTGAGTTGTTATGAACTACATTTAACACACGATTTGGTTGGATATCTGTATAAATCATTCAAAATGACGTTCAAATTGAACGATTAAATAGACAAGCTTAGACAAAACTTATCAATTTTATAATTTTTTGGGTGAAATTGTCCATTAAACCGACATTTTGATCAATTTTAATATAAAACAATTGAGTTGTGGTGATTAAACACACGCTTTGGTAGTAATTTTTGCTAATTTATATTTTTTTGGTGTTTTTATTCAATTATTGTCTATTTGAACGTCATTTTGAATGATTTATATAAAAATCTTACCAAAGCGTTTGATCAGCACAAATAAATTATTTTAATACTTCAATGGTTTTGTATTAATCGTGGTTTTAAAGGATTTTGGTATAAATCGTTCTAAACTACGTTCAAATGGATAAATAATGAATAAAAACACCAAAAAAATATAAATTTATATTTTTTTTGGTCTTTTTATTCATTATATTTCCATTTGAACGTCATTTTGAATGATTTATACAGATATCCAACCAAATCGTGTGTTAAATGTAGTTCATAACAACTCAATTATTTAATATTTAATTATTAAAAATTTTTTTTGACCAAAAATTTGCCAATTTATGTCGTTTTATGCGAGAAAAGACAAAATCAATCAAAAAAAAAATTATTTTTTTTTTGACTAAAATTTGTCAAAAAGTGCTGAAACAGGCGGCTCGACAAAGAATTTTGGGTCAAAAAAAAATTTTTTTTATCTTAAATCTGCCAGTTTATAAAATAAAATTTTTTTTTGACCCAAAATTCTTTGCCGAGCCGCCTGTTTCAGCACTTTTTGACAAATTTTAGTCAAAAAAAAAAAAATTTTTTTTTGATTGATTTTGTCTTTTCTCGCATAAAACGACATAAATTGGCAAATTTTTGGTCAAAAAAAATTTTTAATAATTAAATATTAAATAATTGAGTTGTTATGAACTACATTTAACACACGATTTGGTTGGATATCTGTGTAAATCATTCAAAATGACGTTCAAATGGAAATATAATGAATAAAAAGACCAAAAAAAATATAAATTTATATTTTTTTGGTGTTTTTATTCATTATTTATCCATTTGAACGTAGTTTAGAACGATTTATACCAAAATCCTTTAAAACCACGATTAATACAAAACCATTGAAGTATTAAAATAATTTATTTGTGCTGATCAAACGCTTTGGTAAGATTTTTATATAAATCATTCAAAATGACGTTCAAATAGACAATAATTGAATAAAAACACCAAAAAAAATATAAATTAGCAAAAATTACTACCAAAGCGTGTGTTTAATCACCACAACTCAATTGTTTTATATTAAAATTGATCAAAATGTCGGTTTAATGGACAATTTCACCCAAAAAATTATAAAATTGATAAGTTTTGTCTAAGCTTGTCTATTAAATCGTTCAATTTGAACGTCATTTTGAATGATTTATACAGATATCCAACCAAATCGTGTGTTAAATGTAGTTCATAACAACTCAATTTTTTAATATTTAATTATTAAAAATTTTGTTTGACCAAAAATTTGCCAATTTATGTCGTTTTATGCGAGAAAAGACAAAATCAATCAAAAAAAAAATTATTTTTTTTTTGACTAAAATTTGTCAAAAAGTGCTGAAACAGGCGGCTCGACCAAGAATTTTGGGTCAAAAAAAAATTTGTTTTATCGTAAATCTGCCAGTTTATAAAATAAAATTTTTTTTTGACCCAAAATTCTTTGTCGAGCCGCCTGTTTCAGCACTTTTTGACAAATTTTAGTCAAAAAAAAAATGATTTTTTTTTTGATTGATTTTGTCTTTTCTCGCATAAAACGACATAAATTGGCAAATTTTTGGTCAAACAAAATTTTTAATAATTAAATATTAAAAAATTGAGTTGTTATGAACTACATTTAACACACGATTTGGTTGTATATCTGTATAAATCATTCAAAATGACGTTCAAATTGAACGATTAAATAGACAAGCTTAGACAAAACTTATCAATTTTATAATTTTTTGGGTGAAATTGTCCATTAAACCGACATTTTGATCAATTTTAATATAAAACAATTGAGTTGTGGTGATTAAACTTACGCTTTGGTAGTAATTTTTGCTAATTTATATTTTTTTTGGTGTTTTTATTCAATTATTGTCTATTTGAACGTCATTTTGAATGATTTATATAAAAATCTTACCAAAGCGTTTGATCAGCACAAATAAATTATTTTAATACTTCAATGGTTTTGTATTAATCGTGGTTTTAAAGGATTTTGGTATAAATCGTTCTAAACTACGTTCAAATGGATAAATAATGAATAAAAACACCAAAAAAATATAAATTTATATTTTTTTTGGTCTTTTTATTCATTATATTTCCATTTGAACGTCATTTTGAATGATTTATACAGATATCCAACCAAATCGTGTGTTAAATGTAGTTCATAACAACTCAATTATTTAATATTTAATTATTAAAAATTTTTTTTGACCAAAAATTTGCCAATTTATGTCGTTTTATGCGAGAAAAGACAAAATCAATCAAAAAAAAATTATTTTTTTTTTGACTAAAATTTGTCAAAAAGTGCTGAAACAGGCGGCTCGGCAAAGAATTTTGGGTCAAAAAAAAATTTTATTTTATAAACTGGCAGATTTAAGATAAAAAAAATTTTTTTTTGACCCAAAATTCTTTGTCGAGCCGCCTGTTTCAGCACTTTTTGACAAATTTTAGTCAAAAAAAAAATAATTTTTTTTTGATTGATTTTGTCTTTTCTCGCATAAAACGACATAAATTGGCAAATTTTTGGTCAAAAAAAATTTTTAATAATTAAATATTAAAAAATTGAGTTGTTATGAACTACATTTAACACACGATTTGGTTGTATATCTGTATAAATCATTCAAAATGACGTCAAATTGAACGATTAAATAGACAAGCTTAGACAAAACTTATCAATTTTATAATTTTTTGGTGAAATTGTCCATTAAACCGTCCATTTCAACGTAGTTTAGAACGATTTATACCAAAATCCTTTAACACCACGATTAATACAAAACCATTGAAGTATTAAAATAATTTATTTGTGCTGATCAAACGCTTAAGTAAGATTTTTATATAAATCATTCAAATGACGTTCAAATAGACAAATATTGAATAAAAACACCAAAAAAAATATAAATTAGCCAAAATAACAACCAAAGCGACCCAAAAATCTGTGACAAGCCCTCTGTTTCGCCACGCTTTGACAAAATTTGGTCAAAAAAAATATTGCACGTAAAAATTTAATATTTTGTTCGAAATAACGATTCAATAATTTAATTTAAAAAATTTTTTTATCTTTAATTTACCAGTTTATGTCGTTCTATGCGAGAAATGACAAAATCAAACCAAAAAAATACTTACAAATATACTTAATAAAGTTAAGTAAAATTTGTCTTATAGTGGTGAAACACGGGGCTCGACAAAGAATTTTGTGGTCGAAAAAAAAAATTTTTTTTTTTTTGCCTTAAATGGTTGTTTTATGTCATATTATACAATAACTAACCAAATTCGAGGCAAAAAAATGAAAAAAAAACAAAAAAAATTTTTTTTTTTTTTTTACAAAAATTTGTCAAAAAGTGCTTTAACACGAGGGTCGACAAACAATTTTGGGTCAAAAAAAAAAATTTTTTTATCTTTAATTTACCAGTTTATGTCGTTCTATGCGAGAAATGACAAAATCAAACCAAAAAAATACTTACAAATATACTTAATAAAGTTTAGTAAAATTTGTCTTATAGTGGTGAAACACGGGGCTCGACAAAGAATTTTGGGTCGAAAAAAAAAATTTTTTTTTTTGCCATAAATGGTTGTTTTATGTCATATTATACAATAACTAACCAAATTCGAGGCAAAAAAAAATGAAAAAAAAAAACAAAAAAAATTTTTTTTTTTTTTACAAAAATTTGTCAAAAAGTGCTTTAACACGAGGGTCGACAAACAATTTTGGGTCAAAAAAAAAAATTTTTTTATCTTTAATTTACCAGTTTATGTCGTTCTATGCGAGAAATGACAAAATCAAACCAAAAAAATACTTACAAATATACTTAATAAAGTTTAGTAAAATTTGTCTTATAGTGGTGAAACACGGGGCTCGACAAAGAATTTTGGGTCGAAAAATAAATTTTTTTTTTTTTTGCCATAAATGGTTGTTTTATGTCATATTATACAATAACTAACCAAATTCGAGGCAAAAAAATGAAAAAAAAACAAAAAAAATTTTTTTTTTTTTTTTACAAAAATTTGTCAAAAAGTGCTTTAACACGAGGGTCGACAAACAATTTTGGGTCAAAAAAAAAAATTTTTTTATCTTTAATTTACCAGTTTATGTCGTTCTATGCGAGAAATGACAAAATCAAACCAAAAAAATACTTACAAATATACTTAATAAAGTTTAGTAAAATTTGTCTTATAGTGGTGAAACACGGGGCTCGACAAAGAATTTTGGGTCGAAAAAAAAAATTTTTTTTTTTTGCCATAAATGGTTGTTTTATGTCATATTATACAATAACTAACCAAATTCGAGGCAAAAAAATGAAAAAAAAACAAAAAAAATCTTACCAAAGCGTTTGATCAGCACAAATAAATTATTTTAATACTTCAATGGTTTTGTATTAATCGTGGTTTTAAAGGGATTTTGGTATAAATCGTTCTAAACTACGTTCAAATGGATAAATAATGAATAAAAAACACCAAAAAAATATAAATTTATATTTTTTTTGGTCTTTTTATTCATTATATTTCCATTTGAACGTCATTTTGAATGATTTATACAGATATCCAACCAAATCGTGTGTTAAATGTAGTTCATAACAACTCAATTTTTTAATATTTAATTATTAAAAATTTTTTTTGACCAAAAATTTGCCAATTTATGTCGTTTTATGCGAGAAAAGACAAAATCAATCAAAAAAAAATTATTTTTTTTTTGACTAAAATTTGTCAAAAAGTGCTGAAACAGGCGGCTCGGCAAAGAATTTTGGGTCAAAAAAAAATTTTATTTTATAAACTGGCAGATTTAAGATAAAAAAAATTTTTTTTTGACCCAAAATTCTTTGTCGAGCCGCCTGTTTCAGCACTTTTTGACAAATTTTAGTCAAAAAAAAAATAATTTTTTTTTTGATTGATTTTGTCTTTTCTCGCATAAAACGACATAAATTGGCAAATTTTTGGTCAAACAAAATTTTAAATAATTAAATATTAAAAAATTGAGTTGTTATGAACTACATTTAACACACGATTTGGTTGTATATCTGTATAAATCAT
Source organism: Tipula lateralis (assembly GCA_963932295.1). Lineage (NCBI taxonomy): Eukaryota > Metazoa > Arthropoda > Insecta > Diptera > Tipulidae > Tipula > Tipula lateralis. The sequence goes on along the minus strand of CAWVQQ010000508.1, from coordinate 133,083 downwards.
TCAAAATGACGTTCAAATGGAAAAAATTTGAATTAAATGACCAAAAAAAAATATAAATTTATATTTTTTTGGTGTTTTTATTCATTATTTATCCATTTCAACGTAGTTTAGAACGATTTATACCAAAATCCTTTAACACCACGATTAATACAAAACCATTGAAGTATTAAAATAATTTATTTGTGCTGATCAAACGCTTAAGTAAGATTTTTATATAAATCATTCAAATGACGTTCAAATAGACAAATATTGAATAAAAACACCAAAAAAAATATAAATTAGCCAAAATAACAACCAAAGCGACCCAAAAATCTGTGACAAGCCCTCTGTTTCGCCACGCTTTGACAAAATTTGGTCAAAAAAAATATTGCACGTAAAAATTTAATATTTTGTTCGAAATAACGATTCAATAATTTAATTTAAAAATTTTTTTTATCTTTAATTTACCAGATTATGTCGTTCTATGCGAGAAATGACAAAATCAAACCAAAAAAATACTTACAAATATACTTAATAAAGTTAAGTAAAATTTGTCTTATAGTGGTGAAACACGGGGCTCGACAAAGAATTTTGTGGTCGAAAAAAAAAATTTTTTTTTTTTTGCCTTAAATGGTTGTTTTATGTCATATTATACAATAACTAACCAAATTCGAGGCAAAAAAATGAAAAAAAAACAAAAAAAATTTTTTTTTTTTTTTTACAAAAATTTGTCAAAAAGTGCTTTAACACGAGGGTCGACAAACAATTTTGGGTCAAAAAAAAAAATTTTTTTATCTTTAATTTACCAGTTTATGTCGTTCTATGCGAGAAATGACAAAATCAAACCAAAAAAATACTTACAAATATACTTAATAAAGTTTAGTAAAATTTGTCTTATAGTGGTGAAACACGGGGCTCGACAAAGAATTTTGGGTCGAAAAAAAAAATTTTTTTTTTTTGCCATAAATGGTTGTTTTATGTCATATTATACAATAACTAACCAAATTCGAGGCAAAAAAATGAAAAAAAAAAACAAAAAAAATTTTTTTTTTTTTTTACAAAAATTTGTCAAAAAGTGCTTTAACACGAGGGTCGACAAACAATTTTGGGTCAAAAAAAAAAAATTTTTTTATCTTTAATTTACCAGTTTATGTCGTTCTATGCGAGAAATGACAAAATCAAACCAAAAAAATACTTACAAATATACTTAATAAAGTTTAGTAAAATTTGTCTTATAGTGGTGAAACACGGGGCTCGACAAAGAATTTTGGGTCGAAAAAATAAATTTTTTTTTTTTTGCCATAAATGGTTGTTTTATGTCATATTATACAATAACTAACCAAATTCGAGGCAAAAAAATGAAAAAAAAACAAAAAAAATTTTTTTTTTTTTTTTTACAAAAATTTGTCAAAAAGTGCTTTAACACGAGGGTCGACAAACAATTTTGGGTCAAAAAAAAAATTTTATTTTATAAACTGGCAGATTTACGATAAAAAAAATTTTTTTTTGACCCAAAATTCTTTGTCGAGCCGCCTGTTTCAGCACTTTTTGACAAATTTTAGTCAAAAAAAAAATAATTTTTTTTTTGATTGATTTTGTCTTTTCTCGCATAAAACGACATAAATTGGCAAATTTTTGGTCAAACAAAATTTTTAATAATTAAATATTAAAAAATTGAGTTGTTATGAACTACATTTAACACACGATTTGGTTGTATATCTGTATAAATCATTCAAAATGACGTTCAAATTGAACGATTAAATAGACAAGCTTAGACAAAACTTATCAATTTTATAATTTTTTGGGTGAAATTGTCCATTAAACCGACATTTTGATCAATTTTAATATAAAACAATTGAGTTGTGGTGATTAAACACACGCTTTGGTAGTAATTTTTGCTAATTTATATTTTTTTGGTGTTTTTATTCAATTATTGTCTATTTGAACGTCATTTTGAATGATTTATATAAAAATCTTACCAAAGCGTTTGATCAGCACAAATAAATTATTTTAATACTTCAATGGTTTTGTATTAATCGTGGTTTTAAAGGATTTTGGTATAAATCGTTCTAAACTACGTTCAAATGGATAAATAATGAATAAAAACACCAAAAAAATATAAATTTATATTTTTTTTGGTCTTTTTATTCATTATATTTCCATTTGAACGTCATTTTGAATGATTTATACAGATATCCAACCAAATCGTGTGTTAAATGTAGTTCATAACAACTCAATTATTTAATATTTAATTATTAAAAATTTTTTTTGACCAAAAATTTGCCAATTTATGTCGTTTTATGCGAGAAAAGACAAAATCAATCAAAAAAAAATTATTTTTTTTTTGACTAAAATTTGTCAAAAAGTGCTGAAACAGGCGGCTCGGCAAAGAATTTTGGGTCAAAAAAAAATTTTATTTTATAAACTGGCAGATTTAAGATAAAAAAAATTTTTTTTTGACCCAAAATTCTTTGTCGAGCCGCCTGTTTCAGCACTTTTTGACAAATTTTAGTCAAAAAAAAAATAATTTTTTTTTTGATTGATTTTGTCTTTTCTCGCATAAAACGACATAAATTGGCAAATTTTTGGTCAAAAAAAATTTTTAATAATTAAATATTAAATAATTGAGTTGTTATGAACTACATTTAACACACGATTTGGTTGGATATCTGTATAAATCATTCAAAATGACGTTCAAATGGAAATATAATGAATAAAAAGACCAAAAAAAATATAAATTTATATTTTTTTGGTGTTTTTATTCATTATTTATCCATTTGAACGTAGTTTAGAACGATTTATACCAAAATCCTTTAAAACCACGATTAATACAAAACCATTGAAGTATTAAAATAATTTATTTGTGCTGATCAAACGCTTTGGTAAGATTTTTATATAAATCATTCAAAATGACGTTCAAATAGACAATAATTGAATAAAAACACCAAAAAAAATATAAATTAGCAAAAATTACTACCAAAGCGTGTGTTTAATCACCACAACTCAATTGTTTTATATTAAAATTGATCAAAATGTCGGTTTAATGGACAATTTCACCCAAAAAATTATAAAATTGATAAGTTTTGTCTAAGCTTGTCTATTAAATCGTTCAATTTGAACGTCATTTTGAATGATTTATATAAAAATCTTACCAAAGCGTTTGATCAGCACAAATAAATTATTTTAATACTTCAATGGTTTTGTATTAATCGTGGTTTTAAAGGATTTTGGTATAAATCGTTCTAAACTACGTTCAAATGGATAAATAATGAATAAAAACACCAAAAAAATATAAATTTATATTTTTTTTGGTCTTTTTATTCATTATATTTCCATTTGAACGTCATTTTGAATGATTTATACAGATATCCAACCAAATCGTGTGTTAAATGTAGTTCATAACAACTCAATTATTTAATATTTAATTATTAAAAATTTTTTTTGACCAAAAATTTGCCAATTTATGTCGTTTTATGCGAGAAAAGACAAAATCAATCAAAAAAAAATTATTTTTTTTTTGACTAAAATTTGTCAAAAAGTGCTGAAACAGGCGGCTCGGCAAAGAATTTTGGGTCAAAAAAAAATTTTATTTTATAAACTGGCAGATTTAAGATAAAAAAAATTTTTTTTTGACCCAAAATTCTTTGTCGAGCCGCCTGTTTCAGCACTTTTTGACAAATTTTAGTCAAAAAAAAAATAATTTTTTTTTTGATTGATTTTGTCTTTTCTCGCATAAAACGACATAAATTGGCAAATTTTTGGTCAAACAAAATTTTAAATAATTAAATATTAAAAAATTGAGTTGTTATGAACTACATTTAACACACGATTTGGTTGTATATCTGTATAAATCATTCAAAATGACGTTCAAATGGAAAAAATTTGAATTAAATGACCAAAAAAAAATATAAATTTATATTTTTTTGGTGTTTTTATTCATTATTTATCCATTTCAACGTAGTTTAGAACGATTTATACCAAAATCCTTTAACACCACGATTAATACAAAACCATTGAAGTATTAAAATAATTTATTTGTGCTGATCAAACGCTTAAGTAAGATTTTTATATAAATCATTCAAATGACGTTCAAATAGACAAATATTGAATAAAAACACCAAAAAAAATATAAATTAGCCAAAATAACAACCAAAGCGACCCAAAAATCTGTGACAAGCCCTCTGTTTCGCCACGCTTTGACAAAATTTGGTCAAAAAAAATATTGCACGTAAAAATTTAATATTTTGTTCGAAATAACGATTCAATAATTTAATTTAAAAATTTTTTTTATCTTTAATTTACCAGTTTATGTCGTTCTATGCGAGAAATGACAAAATCAAACCAAAAAAATACTTACAAATATACTTAATAAAGTTAAGTAAAATTTGTCTTATAGTGGTGAAACACGGGGCTCGACAAAGAATTTTGTGGTCGAAAAAAAAAATTTTTTTTTTTTTGCCTTAAATGGTTGTTTTATGTCATATTATACAATAACTAACCAAATTCGAGGCAAAAAAATGAAAAAAAAACAAAAAAAATTTTTTTTTTTTTTTTACAAAAATTTGTCAAAAAGTGCTTTAACACGAGGGTCGACAAACAATTTTGGGTCAAAAAAAAAAATTTTTTTATCTTTAATTTACCAGTTTATGTCGTTCTATGCGAGAAATGACAAAATCAAACCAAAAAAATACTTACAAATATACTTAATAAAGTTTAGTAAAATTTGTCTTATAGTGGTGAAACACGGGGCTCGACAAAGAATTTTGGGTCGAAAAAAAAAATTTTTTTTTTTTGCCATAAATGGTTGTTTTATGTCATATTATACAATAACTAACCAAATTCGAGGCAAAAAAATGAAAAAAAAAAACAAAAAAAATTTTTTTTTTTTTTTACAAAAATTTGTCAAAAAGTGCTTTAACACGAGGGTCGACAAACAATTTTGGGTCAAAAAAAAAAATTTTTTTATCTTTAATTTACCAGTTTATGTCGTTCTATGCGAGAAATGACAAAATCAAACCAAAAAAATACTTACAAATATACTTAATAAAGTTTAGTAAAATTTGTCTTATAGTGGTGAAACACGGGGCTCGACAAAGAATTTTGGGTCGAAAAAATAAATTTTTTTTTTTTTGCCATAAATGGTTGTTTTATGTCATATTATACAATAACTAACCAAATTCGAGGCAAAAAAATGAAAAAAAAACAAAAAAAATTTTTTTTTTTTTTTTACAAAAATTTGTCAAAAAGTGCTTTAACACGAGGGTCGACAAACAATTTTGGGTCAAAAAAAAAATTTTTTTTATCTTTAATTTACCAGTTTATGTCGTTCTATGCGAGAAATGACAAAATCAAACCAAAAAAATACTTACAAATATACTTAATAAAGTTTAGTAAAATTTGTCTTATAGTGGTGAAACACGGGGCTCGACAAAGAATTTTGTGGTCGAAAAAAAAAATTTTTTTTTTTTTGCCTTAAATGGTTGTTTTATGTCATATTATACAATAACTAACCAAATTCGAGGCAAAAAAATGAAAAAAAAACAAAAAAAATTTTTTTTTTTTTTTTACAAAAATTTGTCAAAAAGTGCTTTAACACGAGGGTCG
>CAWVQQ010000508.1:110000-115000 GCA_963932295.1 Tipula lateralis | reverse complement strand
TTGACAAATTTTAGTCAAAAAAAAAATAATTTTTTTTTTGATTGATTTTGTCTTTTCTCGCATAAAACGACATAAATTGGCAAATTTTTGGTCAAACAAAATTTTTAATAATTAAATATTAAAAAATTGAGTTGTTATGAACTACATTTAACACACGATTTGGTTGTATATCTGTATAAATCATTCAAAATGACGTTCAAATGGAAAAAATTTGAATTAAATGACCAAAAAAAAATATAAATTTATATTTTTTTGGTGTTTTTATTCATTATTTATCCATTTCAACGTAGTTTAGAACGATTTATACCAAAATCCTTTAACACCACGATTAATACAAAACCATTGAAGTATTAAAATAATTTATTTGTGCTGATCAAACGCTTAAGTAAGATTTTTATATAAATCATTCAAATGACGTTCAAATAGACAAATATTGAATAAAAACACCAAAAAAAATATAAATTAGCCAAAATAACAACCAAAGCGACCCAAAAATCTGTGACAAGCCCTCTGTTTCGCCACGCTTTGACAAAATTTGGTCAAAAAAAATATTGCACGTAAAAATTTAATATTTTGTTCGAAATAACGATTCAATAATTTAATTTAAAAATTTTTTTTATCTTTAATTTACCAGTTTATGTCGTTCTATGCGAGAAATGACAAAATCAAACCAAAAAAATACTTACAAATATACTTAATAAAGTTAAGTAAAATTTGTCTTATAGTGGTGAAACACGGGGCTCGACAAAGAATTTTGTGGTCGAAAAAAAAAATTTTTTTTTTTTTGCCTTAAATGGTTGTTTTATGTCATATTATACAATAACTAACCAAATTCGAGGCAAAAAAATGAAAAAAAAACAAAAAAAATTTTTTTTTTTTTTTTACAAAAATTTGTCAAAAAGTGCTTTAACACGAGGGTCGACAAACAATTTTGGGTCAAAAAAAAAATTTTTTTTATCTTTAATTTACCAGTTTATGTCGTTCTATGCGAGAAATGACAAAATCAAACCAAAAAAATACTTACAAATATACTTAATAAAGTTTAGTAAAATTTGTCTTATAGTGGTGAAACACGGGGCTCGACAAAGAATTTTGGGTCGAAAAAAAAAATTTTTTTTTTTTGCCATAAATGGTTGTTTTATGTCATATTATACAATAACTAACCAAATTCGAGGCAAAAAAATGAAAAAAAAAAACAAAAAAAATTTTTTTTTTTTTTTACAAAAATTTGTCAAAAAGTGCTTTAACACGAGGGTCGACAAACAATTTTGGGTCAAAAAAAAAAATTTTTTTATCTTTAATTTACCAGTTTATGTCGTTCTATGCGAGAAATGACAAAATCAAACCAAAAAAATACTTACAAATATACTTAATAAAGTTTAGTAAAATTTGTCTTATAGTGGTGAAACACGGGGCTCGACAAAGAATTTTGGGTCGAAAAAATAAATTTTTTTTTTTTTGCCATAAATGGTTGTTTTATGTCATATTATACAATAACTAACCAAATTCGAGGCAAAAAAATGAAAAAAAAACAAAAAAAATTTTTTTTTTTTTTTTACAAAAATTTGTCAAAAAGTGCTTTAACACGAGGGTCGACAAACAATTTTGGGTCAAAAAAAAAATTTTTTTTATCTTTAATTTACCAGTTTATGTCGTTCTATGCGAGAAATGACAAAATCAAACCAAAAAAATACTTACAAATATACTTAATAAAGTTTAGTAAAATTTGTCTTATAGTGGTGAAACACGGGGCTCGACAAAGAATTTTGTGGTCGAAAAAAAAAATTTTTTTTTTTTTGCCTTAAATGGTTGTTTTATGTCATATTATACAATAACTAACCAAATTCGAGGCAAAAAAATGAAAAAAAAACAAAAAAAATTTTTTTTTTTTTTTTACAAAAATTTGTCAAAAAGTGCTTTAACACGAGGGTCGACAAACAATTTTGGGTCAAAAAAAAAAATTTTTTTATCTTTAATTTACCAGTTTATGTCGTTCTATGCGAGAAATGACAAAATCAAACCAAAAAAATACTTACAAATATACTTAATAAAGTTTAGTAAAATTTGTCTTATAGTGGTGAAACACGGGGCTCGACAAAGAATTTTGGGTCGAAAAAAAAAATTTTTTTTTTTTGCCATAAATGGTTGTTTTATGTCATATTATACAATAACTAACCAAATTCGAGGCAAAAAAATGAAAAAAAAACAAAAAAAATTTTTTTTTTTTTTTTACAAAAATTTGTCAAAAAGTGCTTTAACACGAGGGTCGACAAACAATTTTGGGTCAAAAAAAAAAATTTTTTTATCTTAAATTTACCAGTTTATGTCGTTCTATGCGAGAAATGACAAAATCAAACCAAAAAAATACTTACAAATATACTTAATAAAGTTTAGTAAAATTTGTCTTATAGTGGTGAAACACGGGGCTCGACAAAGAATTTTGGGTCGAAAAAAAAAATTTTTTTTTTTTTGCCATAAATGGTTGTTTTATGTCATATTATACAATAACTAACCAAATTCGAGGCAAAAAAATGAAAAAAAAACAAAAAAAATTTTTTTTTTTTTTTTACAAAAATTTGTCAAAAAGTGCTTTAACACGAGGGTCGACAAACAATTTTGGGTCAAAAAAAAAAAATTTTTTATCTTTAATTTACCAGTTTATGTCGTTCTATGCGAGAAATGACAAAATCAAACCAAAAAAATACTTTCAAATATACTTAATAAAGTTTAGTAAAATTTGTCTTATAGTGGTGAAACACGGGGCTCGACAAAGAATTTTGGGTCGAAAAAAAAATTTTTTTTTTTTGCCTTAAATGGTTGTTTTATGTCATATTATACAATAATTAACCAAATTCGAGGCAAAAAAATGAACAAAAAACAAAAAAAAATTTTTTTTTTTTTTACAAAAATTTGTCAAAAAGTGCTTTAACACGAGGGTCGACAAACAATTTTGGGTCAAAAAAAAAATTTTTTTATCTTTAATTTACCAGTTTATGTCGTTCTATGCGAGAAATGACAAAATCAAACCAAAAAAATACTTACAAATATACTTAATAAAGTTTAGTAAAATTTGTCTTATAGTGGTGAAACACGGGGCTCGACAAAGAATTTTGGGTCGAAAAAAAAATTTTTTTTTTTTTTGCCTTAAATGGTTGTTTTATGTCATATTATACAATAACTAACCAAATTCGAGGCAAAAAAATGAAAAAAAAAACAAAAAAAATTTTTTTTTTTTTTTACAAAAATTTGTCAAAAAGTGCTTTAACACGAGGGTCGACAAACAATTTTGGGTCAAAAAAAAAAATTTTATTTTATAAACTGGCAGATTTACGATAAAAAAAATTTTTTTTTGACCCAAAATTCTTTGTCGAGCCGCCTGTTTCAGCACTTTTTGACAAATTTTAGTCAAAAAAAAAATAATTTTTTTTTTGATTGATTTTGTCTTTTCTCGCATAAAACGACATAAATTGGCAAATTTTTGGTCAAACAAAATTTTTAATAATTAAATATTAAAAAATTGAGTTGTAATGAACTACATTTAACACACGATTTGGTTGTATATCTGTATAAATCATTCAAAATGACGTTCAAATTGAACGATTAAATAGACAAGCTTAGACAAAACTTATCAATTTTATAATTTTTTGGGTGAAATTGTCCATTAAACCGACATTTTGATCAATTTTAATATAAAACAATTGAGTTGTGGTGATTAAACACACGCTTTGGTAGTAATTTTTGCTAATTTATATTTTTTTGGTGTTTTTATTCAATTATTGTCTATTTGAACGTCATTTTGAATGATTTATATAAAAATCTTACCAAAGCGTTTGATCAGCACAAATAAATTATTTTAATACTTCAATGGTTTTGTATTAATCGTGGTTTTAAAGGATTTTGGTATAAATCGTTCTAAACTACGTTCAAATGGATAAATAATGAATAAAAACACCAAAAAAATATAAATTTATATTTTTTTTGGTCTTTTTATTCATTATATTTCCATTTGAACGTCATTTTGAATGATTTATACAGATATCCAACCAAATCGTGTGTTAAATGTAGTTCATAACAACTCAATTATTTAATATTTAATTATTAAAAATTTTTTTTGACCAAAAATTTGCCAATTTATGTCGTTTTATGCGAGAAAAGACAAAATCAATCAAAAAAAAATTATTTTTTTTTTGACTAAAATTTGTCAAAAAGTGCTGAAACAGGCGGCTCGGCAAAGAATTTTGGGTCAAAAAAAAATTTTATTTTATAAACTGGCAGATTTAAGATAAAAAAAATTTTTTTTTGACCCAAAATTCTTTGTCGAGCCGCCTGTTTCAGCACTTTTTGACAAATTTTAGTCAAAAAAAAAATAATTTTTTTTTTGATTGATTTTGTCTTTTCTCGCATAAAACGACATAAATTGGCAAATTTTTGGTCAAAAAAAATTTTTAATAATTAAATATTAAATAATTGAGTTGTTATGAACTACATTTAACACACGATTTGGTTGGATATCTGTATAAATCATTCAAAATGACGTTCAAATGGAAATATAATGAATAAAAAGACCAAAAAAAATATAAATTTATATTTTTTTGGTGTTTTTATTCATTATTTATCCATTTGAACGTAGTTTAGAACGATTTATACCAAAATCCTTTAAAACCACGATTAATACAAAACCATTGAAGTATTAAAATAATTTATTTGTGCTGATCAAACGCTTTGGTAAGATTTTTATATAAATCATTCAAAATGACGTTCAAATAGACAATAATTGAATAAAAACACCAAAAAAAATATAAATTAGCAAAAATTACTACCAAAGCGTGTGTTTAATCACCACAACTCAATTGTTTTATATTAAAATTGATCAAAATGTCGGTTTAATGGACAATTTCACCCAAAAAATTATAAAATTGATAAGTTTTGTCTAAGCTTGTCTATTTAATCGTTCAATTTGAACGTCATTTTGAATGATTTATACAGATATCCAACCAAAT
>CAWVQQ010000508.1:95000-105000 GCA_963932295.1 Tipula lateralis | reverse complement strand
TTAATACAAAACCATTGAAGTATTAAAATAATTTATTTGTGCTGATCAAACGCTTTGGTAAGATTTTTATATAAATCATTCAAAATGACGTTCAAATAGACAATAATTGAATAAAAACACCAAAAAAAATATAAATTAGCAAAAATTACTACCAAAGCGTGTGTTTAATCACCACAACTCAATTGTTTTATATTAAAATTGATCAAAATGTCGGTTTAATGGACAATTTCACCCAAAAAATTATAAAATTGATAAGTTTTGTCTAAGCTTGTCTATTTAATCGTTCAATTTGAACGTCATTTTGAATGATTTATACAGATATCCAACCAAATCGTGTGTTAAATGTAGTTCATAACAACTCAATTTTTTAATATTTAATTATTAAAAATTTTGTTTGACCAAAAATTTGCCAATTTATGTCGTTTTATACGAGAAAAGACAAAATCAATCAAAAAAAAAATTATTTTTTTTTTTGACTAAAATTTGTCAAAAAGTGCTGAAACAGGCGGCTCGACCAAGAATTTTGGGTCAAAAAAAAATTTTATTTTATAAACTGGCAGATTTACGATAAAACAAATTTTTTTTTTGACCCAAAATTCTTGGTCGAGCCGCCTGTTTCAGCACTTTTTGACAAATTTTAGTCAAAAAAAAAATAATTTTTTTTTTGATTGATTTTGTCTTTTCTCGTATAAAACGACATAAATTGGCAAATTTTTGGTCAAACAAAATTTTTAATAATTAAATATTAAAAAATTGAGTTGTTATGAACTACATTTAACACACGATTTGGTTGGATATCTGTATAAATCATTCAAAATGACGTTCAAATTGAACGATTTAATAGACAAGCTTAGACAAAACTTATCAATTTTATAATTTTTTGGGTGAAATTGTCCATTAAACCGACATTTTGATCAATTTTAATATAAAACAATTGAGTTGTGGTGATTAAACACACGCTTTGGTAGTAATTTTTGCTAATTTATATTTTTTTTGGTGTTTTTATTCAATTATTGTCTATTTGAACGTCATTTTGAATGATTTATATAAAAATCTTACCAAAGCGTTTGATCAGCACAAATAAATTATTTTAATACTTCAATGGTTTTGTATTAATCGTGGTTTTAAAGGATTTTGGTATAAATCGTTCTAAACTACGTTCAAATGGATAAATAATGAATAAAAACACCAAAAAAATATAAATTTATATTTTTTTTGGTCTTTTTATTCATTATATTTCCATTTGAACGTCATTTTGAATGATTTACACAGATATCCAACCAAATCGTGTGTTAAATGTAGTTCATAACAACTCAATTATTTAATATTTAATTATTAAAAATTTTTTTTGACCAAAAATTTGCCAATTTATGTCGTTTTATGCGAGAAAAGACAAAATCAATCAAAAAAAAATTTTTTTTTTTTTGACTAAAATTTGTCAAAAAGTGCTGAAACAGGCGGCTCGGCAAAGAATTTTGGGTCAAAAAAAAATTTTATTTTATAAACTGGCAGATTTAAGATAAAAAAAATTTTTTTTTGACCCAAAATTCTTTGTCGAGCCGCCTGTTTCAGCACTTTTTGACAAATTTTAGTCAAAAAAAAAATAATTTTTTTTTTGATTGATTTTGTCTTTTCTCGCATAAAACGACATAAATTGGCAAATTTTTGGTCAAAAAAAATTTTTAATAATTAAATATTAAATAATTGAGTTGTTATGAACTACATTTAACACACGATTTGGTTGGATATCTGTATAAATCATTCAAAATGACGTTCAAATGGAAATATAATGAATAAAAAGACCAAAAAAAATATAAATTTATATTTTTTTGGTGTTTTTATTCATTATTTATCCATTTGAACGTAGTTTAGAACGATTTATACCAAAATCCTTTAAAACCACGATTAATACAAAACCATTGAAGTATTAAAATAATTTATTTGTGCTGATCAAACGCTTTGGTAAGATTTTTATATAAATCATTCAAAATGACGTTCAAATAGACAATAATTGAATAAAAACACCAAAAAAAATATAAATTAGCAAAAATTACTACCAAAGCGTGTGTTTAATCACCACAACTCAATTGTTTTATATTAAAATTGATAAAAATGTCGGTTTAATGGACAATTTCACCCAAAAAATTATAAAATTGATAAGTTTTGTCTAAGCTTGTCTATTTAATCGTTCAATTTGAACGTCATTTTGAATGATTTATACAGATATCCAACCAAATCGTGTGTTAAATGTAGTTCATAACAACTCAATTTTTTAATATTTAATTATTAAAAATTTTGTTTGACCAAAAATTTGCCAATTTATGTCGTTTTATGCGAGAAAAGACAAAATCAATCAAAAAAAAATTATTTTTTTTTTGACTAAAATTTGTCAAAAAGTGCTGAAACAGGCGGCTCGACAAAGAATTTTGGGTCAAAAAAAAATTTTATTTTATAAACTGGCAGATTTACGATAAAAAAAATTTTTTTTTGACCCAAAATTCTTTGTCGAGCCGCCTGTTTCAGCACTTTTTGACAAATTTTAGTCAAAAAAAAAATAATTTTTTTTTTGATTGATTTTGTCTTTTCTCGCATAAAACGACATAAATTGGCAAATTTTTGGTCAAACAAAATTTTTAATAATTAAATATTAAAAAATTGAGTTGTTATGAACTACATTTAACACACGATTTGGTTGTATATCTGTATAAATCATTCAAAATGACGTTCAAATTGAACGATTAAATAGACAAGCTTAGACAAAACTTATCAATTTTATAATTTTTTGGGTGAAATTGTCCATTAAACCGACATTTTGATCAATTTTAATATAAAACAATTGAGTTGTGGTGATTAAACACACGCTTTGGTAGTAATTTTTGCTAATTTATATTTTTTTGGTGTTTTTATTCAATTATTGTCTATTTGAACGTCATTTTGAATGATTTATATAAAAATCTTACCAAAGCGTTTGATCAGCACAAATAAATTATTTTAATACTTCAATGGTTTTGTATTAATCGTGGTTTTAAAGGATTTTGGTATAAATCGTTCTAAACTACGTTCAAATGGATAAATAATGAATAAAAACACCAAAAAAATATAAATTTATATTTTTTTTGGTCTTTTTATTCATTATATTTCCATTTGAACGTCATTTTGAATGATTTATACAGATATCCAACCAAATCGTGTGTTAAATGTAGTTCATAACAACTCAATTATTTAATATTTAATTATTAAAAATTTTTTTTGACCAAAAATTTGCCAATTTATGTCGTTTTATGCGAGAAAAGACAAAATCAATCAAAAAAAAATTATTTTTTTTTTGACTAAAATTTGTCAAAAAGTGCTGAAACAGGCGGCTCGGCAAAGAATTTTGGGTCAAAAAAAAATTTTATTTTATAAACTGGCAGATTTAAGATAAAAAAAATTTTTTTTTGACCCAAAATTCTTTGTCGAGCCGCCTGTTTCAGCACTTTTTGACAAATTTTAGTCAAAAAAAAAATAATTTTTTTTTTGATTGATTTTGTCTTTTCTCGCATAAAACGACATAAATTGGCAAATTTTTGGTCAAAAAAAATTTTTAATAATTAAATATTAAATAATTGAGTTGTTATGAACTACATTTAACACACGATTTGGTTGGATATCTGTATAAATCATTCAAAATGACGTTCAAATGGAAATATAATGAATAAAAAGACCAAAAAAAATATAAATTTATATTTTTTTGGTGTTTTTATTCATTATTTATCCATTTGAACGTAGTTTAGAACGATTTATACCAAAATCCTTTAAAACCACGATTAATACAAAACCATTGAAGTATTAAAATAATTTATTTGTGCTGATCAAACGCTTTGGTAAGATTTTTATATAAATCATTCAAAATGACGTTCAAATAGACAATAATTGAATAAAAACACCAAAAAAAATATAAATTAGCAAAAATTACTACCAAAGCGTGTGTTTAATCACCACAACTCAATTGTTTTATATTAAAATTGATCAAAATGTCGGTTTAATGGACAATTTCACCCAAAAAATTATAAAATTGATAAGTTTTGTCTAAGCTTGTCTATTTAATCGTTCAATTTGAACGTCATTTTGAATGATTTATACAGATATCCAACCAAATCGTGTGTTAAATGTAGTTCATAACAACTCAATTTTTTAATATTTAATTATTAAAAATTTTGTTTGACCAAAAATTTGCCAATTTATGTCGTTTTATACGAGAAAAGACAAAATCAATCAAAAAAAAAATTATTTTTTTTTTGACTAAAATTTGTCAAAAAGTGCTGAAACAGGCGGCTCGACCAAGAATTTTGGGTCAAAAAAAAATTTTATTTTATAAACTGGCAGATTTACGATAAAACAAATTTTTTTTTTGACCCAAAATTCTTGGTCGAGCCGCCTGTTTCAGCACTTTTTGACAAATTTTAGTCAAAAAAAAAATAATTTTTTTTTTGATTGATTTTGTCTTTTCTCGTATAAAACGACATAAATTGGCAAATTTTTGGTCAAACAAAATTTTTAATAATTAAATATTAAAAAATTGAGTTGTTATGAACTACATTTAACACACGATTTGGTTGGATATCTGTATAAATCATTCAAAATGACGTTCAAATTGAACGATTTAATAGACAAGCTTAGACAAAACTTATCAATTTTATAATTTTTTGGGTGAAATTGTCCATTAAACCGACATTTTGATCAATTTTAATATAAAACAATTGAGTTGTGGTGATTAAACACACGCTTTGGTAGTAATTTTTGCTAATTTATATTTTTTTTGGTGTTTTTATTCAATTATTGTCTATTTGAACGTCATTTTGAATGATTTATATAAAAATCTTACCAAAGCGTTTGATCAGCACAAAAAATTATTTTAATACTTCAATGGTTTTGTATTAATCGTGGTTTTAAAGGATTTTGGTATAAATCGTTCTAAACTACGTTCAAATGGATAAATAATGAATAAAAACACCAAAAAAATATAAATTTATATTTTTTTTGGTCTTTTTATTCATTATATTTCCATTTGAACGTCATTTTGAATGATTTACACAGATATCCAACCAAATCGTGTGTTAAATGTAGTTCATAACAACTCAATTATTTAATATTTAATTATTAAAAATTTTTTTTGACCAAAAATTTGCCAATTTATGTCGTTTTATGCGAGAAAAGACAAAATCAATCAAAAAAAAATTTTTTTTTTTTTGACTAAAATTTGTCAAAAAGTGCTGAAACAGGCGGCTCGGCAAAGAATTTTGGGTCAAAAAAAAATTTTATTTTATAAACTGGCAGATTTAAGATAAAAAAAATTTTTTTTTGACCCAAAATTCTTTGTCGAGCCGCCTGTTTCAGCACTTTTTGACAAATTTTAGTCAAAAAAAAAATAATTTTTTTTTTGATTGATTTTGTCTTTTCTCGCATAAAACGACATAAATTGGCAAATTTTTGGTCAAAAAAAATTTTTAATAATTAAATATTAAATAATTGAGTTGTTATGAACTACATTTAACACACGATTTGGTTGGATATCTGTATAAATCATTCAAAATGACGTTCAAATGGAAATATAATGAATAAAAAGACCAAAAAAAATATAAATTTATATTTTTTTGGTGTTTTTATTCATTATTTATCCATTTGAACGTAGTTTAGAACGATTTATACCAAAATCCTTTAAAACCACGATTAATACAAAACCATTGAAGTATTAAAATAATTTATTTGTGCTGATCAAACGCTTTGGTAAGATTTTTATATAAATCATTCAAAATGACGTTCAAATAGACAATAATTGAATAAAAACACCAAAAAAAATATAAATTAGCAAAAATTACTACCAAAGCGTGTGTTTAATCACCACAACTCAATTGTTTTATATTAAAATTGATAAAAATGTCGGTTTAATGGACAATTTCACCCAAAAAATTATAAAATTGATAAGTTTTGTCTAAGCTTGTCTATTTAATCGTTCAATTTGAACGTCATTTTGAATGATTTATACAGATATCCAACCAAATCGTGTGTTAAATGTAGTTCATAACAACTCAATTTTTTAATATTTAATTATTAAAAATTTTGTTTGACCAAAAATTTGCCAATTTATGTCGTTTTATGCGAGAAAAGACAAAATCAATCAAAAAAAAAATTATTTTTTTTTTGACTAAAATTTGTCAAAAAGTGCTGAAACAGGCGGCTCGACAAAGAATTTTGGGTCAAAAAAAAATTTTTTTTATCGTAAATCTGCCAGTTTATAAAATAAAATTTTTTTTTGACCCAAAATTCTTTGTCGAGCCGCCTGTTTCAGCACTTTTTGACAAATTTTAGTCAAAAAAAAAATAATTTTTTTTTGATTGATTTTGTCTTTTCTCGCATAAAACGACATAAATTGGCAAATTTTTGGTCAAACAAAATTTTTAATAATTAAATATTAAAAAATTGAGTTGTTATGAACTACATTTAACACACGATTTGGTTGGATATCTGTATAAATCATTCAAAATGACGTTCAAATTGAACGATTAAATAGACAAGCTTAGACAAAACTTATCAATTTTATAATTTTTTGGGTGAAATTGTCCATTAAACCGACATTTTTATCAATTTTAATATAAAACAATTGAGTTGTGGTGATTAAACACACGCTTTGGTAGTAATTTTTGCTAATTTATATTTTTTTTGGTGTTTTTATTCAATTATTGTCTATTTGAACGTCATTTTGAATGATTTATATAAAAATCTTACCAAAGCGTTTGATCAGCACAAATAAATTATTTTAATACTTCAATGGTTTTGTATTAATCGTGGTTTTAAAGGATTTTGGTATAAATCGTTCTAAACTACGTTCAAATGGATAAATAATGAATAAAAACACCAAAAAAATATAAATTTATATTTTTTTTGGTCTTTTTATTCATTATATTTCCATTTGAACGTCATTTTGAATGATTTATACAGATATCCAACCAAATCGTGTGTTAAATGTAGTTCATAACAACTCAATTATTTAATATTTAATTATTAAAAATTTTTTTTGACCAAAAATTTGCCAATTTATGTCGTTTTATGCGAGAAAAGACAAAATCAATCAAAAAAAAAATTATTTTTTTTTTGACTAAAATTTGTCAAAAAGTGCTGAAACAGGCGGCTCGACAAAGAATTTTGGGTCAAAAAAAAATTTTTTTTATCTTAAATCTGCCAGTTTATAAAATAAAATTTTTTTTTGACCCAAAATTCTTTGCCGAGCCGCCTGTTTCAGCACTTTTTGACAAATTTTAGTCAAAAAAAAAATAATTTTTTTTTGATTGATTTTGTCTTTTCTCGCATAAAACGACATAAATTGGCAAATTTTTGGTCAAAAAAAATTTTTAATAATTAAATATTAAATAATTGAGTTGTTATGAACTACATTTAACACACGATTTGGTTGGATATCTGTATAAATCATTCAAAATGACGTTCAAATGGAAATATAATGAATAAAAAGACCAAAAAAAATATAAATTTATATTTTTTTGGTGTTTTTATTCATTATTTATCCATTTGAACGTAGTTTAGAACGATTTATACCAAAATCCTTTAAAACCACGATTAATACAAAACCATTGAAGTATTAAAATAATTTATTTGTGCTGATCAAACGCTTTGGTAAGATTTTTATATAAATCATTCAAAATGACGTTCAAATAGACAATAATTGAATAAAAACACCAAAAAAATATAAATTAGCAAAAATTACTACCAAAGCGTGTGTTTAATCACCACAACTCAATTGTTTTATATTAAAATTGATCAAAATGTCGGTTTAATGGACAATTTCACCCAAAAAATTATAAAATTGATAAGTTTTGTCTAAGCTTGTCTATTTAATCGTTCAATTTGAACGTCATTTTGAATGATTTATACAGATATACAACCAAATCGTGTGTTAAATGTAGTTCATAACAACTCAATTTTTTAATATTTAATTATTAAAAATTTTGTTTGACCAAAAATTTGCCAATTTATGTCGTTTTATGCGAGAAAAGACAAAATCAATCAAAAAAAAAATTATTTTTTTTTTGACTAAAATTTGTCAAAAAGTGCTGAAACAGGCGGCTCGACAAAGAATTTTGGGTCAAAAAAAAATTTTTTTTATCGTTAATCTGCCAGTTTATAAAATAAAATTTTTTTTTGACCCAAAATTCTTTGTCGAGCCGCCTGTTTCAGCACTTTTTGACAAATTTTAGTCAAAAAAAAAATAATTTTTTTTTGATTGATTTTGTCTTTTCTCGCATAAAACGACATAAATTGGCAAATTTTTGGTCAAACAAAATTTTTAATAATTAAATATTAAAAAATTGAGTTGTTATGAACTACATTTAACACACGATTTGGTTGGATATCTGTATAAATCATTCAAAATGACGTTCAAATTGAACGATTAAATAGACAAGCTTAGACAAAACTTATCAATTTTATAATTTTTTGGGTGAAATTGTCCATTAAACCGACATTTTGATCAATTTTAATATAAAACAATTGAGTTGTGGTGATTAAACACACGCTTTGGTAGTAATTTTTGCTAATTTATATTTTTTTTGGTGTTTTTATTCAATTATTGTCTATTTGAACGTCATTTTGAATGATTTATATAGAAATCTTACCAAAGCGTTTGATCAGCACAAATAAATTTTTTTAATACTTCAATGGTTTTGATTTAATCGTAATGTTAAAGGATTTTTGTATAAATCGTTCAAAACTACGTTCAAATGGATAAATAATGAATAAAAACACCAAATAAATATAAATTTATATTTTTTTTTGGTCATTTAATTCAAATTATTTCCATTTGAACGTCATTTTGAATGATTTCTACAGATATCCTACCAAAGCGTGTGTTAAATGTAGTTCATAACAACTCAATTTTTTAATATTTAATTATTAAAAATTTTTTTTGACCAAAAATTTGCCAGTTTATGTCGTTTTATGCGAGAAAAGACAAAATCAATCAAAAAAAAAATTATTTTTTTTTTGACTAAAATTTGTCAAAATGTGCTGAAACAGGCGGCTCGACAAAGAATTTTGGGTCAAAAAAAAATTTTTTTTATCTTAAATCTGCCAGTTTATAAAATAAAATTTTTTTTTGACCCAAAATTCTTTGTCGAGCCGCCTGTTTCAGCACTTTTTGACAAATTTTAGTCAAAAAAAAAATAATTTTATAATTTTTTTTTTGATTGATTTTGTCTTTTCTCGCATAAAACGACATAAACTGGCAAATTTTTGGTAAAAAAAATTTTTAATAATTAAATATTAAAAAATTGAGTTGTTATGAACTACATTTAACACACGCTTTGGTAGGATATCTGTAGAAATCATTCAAAATTACGTTCAAATGGAAATAATTTGAATTAAATGACCGAAAAAAAAATATAAATTTATATTTATTTGGTGTTTTTATTCAATATTTATCCATTTGAACGTAGTTTTGAACGATTTATATAAAAATCTTACCAAAGCGTTTGATCAGCACAAATAAATTTTTTTAATACTTCAATGGTTTTGTTTTAATCGTAATGTTAAAGGATTTTGGTATAAATCGTTCAAAACTACGTTCAAATGGATAAATAATGAATAAAAACACCAAATAAATATAAATTTATATTTTTTTTTGGTCATTTAATTCAAATTATTTCCATTTGAACGTCATTTTGAATGATTTCTACAGATATCCTACCAAAGCGTGTGTTAAATGTAGTTCATAACAACTCAATTTTTTAATATTTAATTATTAAAAATTTTTTTTACCAAAAATTTGCCAGTTTATGTCGTTTTATGCGAGAAAAGACAAAATCAATCAAAAAAAAAAATTATTTTTTTTTTGACTAAAATTTGTCAAAAAGTGCTGAAACAGGCGGCTCGACAAAGAATTTTGGGTCAATAAAAAATTTTATTTTATAAACTGGCAGATTTAAGATAAAAAAAATTTTTTTTTGACCCA
>CAWVQQ010000508.1:77500-90000 GCA_963932295.1 Tipula lateralis | reverse complement strand
TTTCGCCCCTATACCCAATTCTGACAATCGATTTGCACGTCAGAACTGCTACGATCCTCCATCAGGGTTTCCCCTGACTTCGACCTGATCAGGTATAGTTCACCATCTTTCGGGTCACAGTATATATGCTTACAGTACGCTTTAACTCATAAAACATAAGCAATATGAGTGGATTAAAACGCCCATGGATGAAGATGCAATCATATAAAATTACATGTAATCCCATATATTAGTTACGTTAATTATGCCTTTAGGCTTTAAAGCCCAATGACTCGCACATATACTAGACTCCTTGGTCCGTGTTTCAAGACGGGTCCCAAAGGTATCCCAAATCATTTCATTGCCGATAAGATCGTTAACTATAGCTGCATTTATATAGAATAAACCGCTACGATTTTCGCTGCAAAAATGCTTGTACGATCAGATACATGTGTCATCATACTGGCAGATATTTTTATAGTTCCTTAAGTAACATTTACAAGTAAATATGAAAGGAGCTCCATATAAAATCATTGACAGAAATCTACATATGTAGTATATTGATAACACATCGCAATGCGATTATAGAAGAAAAGTGCATAATATAATTTATTGATAAAATCAACTTTTATATCAATGAATCTCTTCTTTTTCAAGTTCGGGTTCATTGGGTTTAACCTCTTAGTGGTTTCACGTACTGTTTAACTCTCTATTCAGAGTTCTTTTCAACTTTCCCTCACGGTACTTGTTCGCTATCGGTCTCGTGGTTATATTTAGTCTTAGATGGAGTTTACCACCAACTTAGTGCTGCACTATCAAGCAACACGACTCTCAAGAGATATCTCCTTAAACAAGATTATAGTCACTACGGGCCTGGCACCCTCTGTGGGTAAATGGCCCCATTCAAGATGGACTTGAACATATAATCAAAATGCCTAAGATGTTAGATACTCTTTTACATTGAACCTTCATTTTACCAGTAATCAGTAAAAGAACTTAATGCTGGACGTTTCCCATTTCGCTCGCCGCTACTAAGGGAATCTTAGTTAATTTCTTTTCCTCTCCTAATTAATATGCTTAAATTCAGGAGGTAATCACATATGAGTTGAAGTCACAAAAATAATCGTGTCTGCTAAAAAAGATAATAAAAACGCATCATTAACGGTTTTAAATGACTTATGTCTTTAATGTTTTTATTTGACACAAATTATTTTATGCAATAGTGTAAATGTTATTAAACATTACATATAAAAAATAACTGAGTTCTAATTTATTTTGCTTATATTAGTGACCCTCAACCATATGTGGTCCAAGCAGAGTATTTATATACTATTAGCATGGACCGCAATGTGCGTTCAAAATGTTGATGTTCATGTGTCCTGCAGTTCACATAACTTCACGCAGTTTGCTGCGTTCTTCATCGACCCACGAGCCTAGTGATCCCCCGCTAAGAGTGATTTTTTTTTTTGGTTAGTATTATGTTTAGGTTTCATTTGTAGAGCGAAAAACTTTAATCGAATATTACTTTATCAGTGATAATGTATCGAACTCCATGAATGTAAATTTTATTATTTTCTTTTTCTTGATCATGTTCTTTAATGATCCTTCCGCAGGTTCACCTACGGAAACCTTGTTACGACTTTTACTTCCTCTAAATATACAAGTTCGGTCAACTTTGGTAAAACAACCACAACACAAGAAGCATCACGGTGATCACCTCTGAGGACCTCACTAACATATTCAATCGGTAGTAGCGACGGGCGGTGTGTACAAAGGGCAGGGACGTAATCAATGCGAGCTTATGACCCGCACTTACTGGGAATTCCAGGTTTATGTGAACAGTTTCAGTCCACAATCCCAACCACGAAGGTGGTTCAGCGGTTTACCCGGTCTTTTTAGACTAGGAGGACACGTTGATACCTTCATTGTAGCGCGCGTGCAGCCCAGGACATCTAAGGGCATCACAGACCTGTTATTGCTCAATCTCATTATTGCTAGACGCAATTTGTCTATTTAAGAAGCAAGTGTCTTATTCAGACAAACCACCAGGTATGACTCCACTTACAGACAATTTTTACGTATTAAAACCACATCCCGTTAGAAACATGGATAACAGAGGCAAAAAAGTCTGCAAAGTTTCTACACCATAACCCTGCCGGCATCTAGTTAAGAAATTTGAGTCTCGTTCGTTATCGGAATTAACCAGACAAATCACTCCACGAACTAAGAACGGCCATGCACCACCACCCATAGATTCGAGAAAGAGCTATTAATCTGTCTTACTCATTTATGTTCGGACCTGGTAAGTTTCCCCGTGTTGAGTCAAATTAAGCCGCAGGCTCCACTCCTGGTGGTGCCCTTCCGTCAATTCCTTTAAGTTTCAACTTTGCAACCATACTTCCCCCGGAGCCCAAAAGCTTTGGTTTCCCGGAAAGCGACTGAAAGAGCCATATATGTAGCTCCATCCAATTGCTAGCTGGCATCGTTTATGGTTAGAACTAGGGCGGTATCTGATCGCCTTCGAACCTCTAACTTTCGTTCTTGATTAATGAAAACATCTTTGGCAAATGCTTTCGCTTATGTTAGTCTTACGACGGTCCACGAATTTCACCTCTCGCGCCGTAATACTAATGCCCCCAACTGCTTCTATTAATCATTACGTCTTGATCTAAAAACCAATTGAAAATAGAACAGACGTCTTATTCCATTATTCCATGCAGAGAATATTTAGGCACAAATGGCCTGCTTTAAGCACTCTAATTTGTTCAAAGTAATTGTACTGTTCTAGACCAGCACTCGGTAAAGAGCACTAATTTAGATTTATTACGTGGATAAACTTACGTTTAAACCACTACAGTAATACGTCATAGCATCAAGATGATGTACGAACCCAGTTACGGTGTACCACCTGTGCTTGACACAAGTTCAACTACGAACGTTTTAACCGCAACAACTTTAATATACGCTATTGGAGCTGGAATTACCGCGGCTGCTGGCACCAGACTTGCCCTCCAATTGTTCCTTGTTAAAGGATTTAAAGTGTACTCATTCCAATTACAGGGCCTCGGATTGAGTCCTGTATTGTTATTTTTCGTCACTACCTCCCCGTGCTGGGATTGGGTAATTTACGCGCCTGCTGCCTTCCTTAGATGTGGTAGCCGTTTCTCAGGCTCCCTCTCCGGAATCGAACCCTGATTCCCCGTTACCCGTTGCAACCATGGTAGTCCTAGATACTACCATCAATAGTTGATAGGGCAGACATTTGAAAGATCTATCGCCGGTACTGGACCATGCGATCTACATGTTATTCAGATTCATCTTATAAACGATACAGTATATAAATATACCTTAATGTATCGATTGATTTTAATCTAATAAAAGCACACGTTCCTTGCGGTCCGTGATTATTTGCATGTATTAGCTCTAGAATTACCACAGTTATCCATGTAACTATGTATACGATCTAATAAATCATAACTGATATACTGAGCCTTTTGCGGTTTCACTATTCGAGAGTGTGTACTTAGACATGCATGGCTTAATCTTTGAGACAAGCATATAACTACTGGCAGGATCAACCAGAATGTAAATATTTTGTTTATTTATCATAAAGCTTATTTGCTAAATGAAGCATTTTTACATAAAAAATTATATATTTTCATGTTCAATTCAATTCAAATGAATTTTTATATACGTCTTTGCGTTATATTTTCCTTTGTATAAAGGGGCAAATTGTTTTGTATAGTTTTGTATGTGAATATGAACTTTTTTAATATAAAATTCTCACATCAACCAAATATGAGTATTTCTAACAAGAAATAGTCAGAAAAAAAAAAAAAAAAATTTTCAAAAAATAATTTTTTTCTTTCCTATATAGAAGGGAGAAGTCCAAACAAATGGAGGAACAAAAAAAAAAATTTTTTTTTTTTTCATTTTTTTGCCTCGAATTTGGTTAGTTATTGTATAATATGACATAAAACCACCATTTAAGGCAAAAAAAAAAAATTTTTTTTTTCGACCCAAAATTCTTTGTCGAGCCCCGTGTTTCACCACTATAAGACAAATTTTACTAAACTTTATTAAGTATATTTGTAAGTATTTTTTTGGTTTGATTTTGTCATTTCTCGCATAGAACGACATAAACTGGTAAATTAAAGATAAAAAAATTTTTTTTTTTGACCCAAAATTGTTTGTCGACCCGTGTGTTTCACCACTATAAGACAAATTTTAGAAAAAAAAAAAAATTTTTTTTTGTTTTTTTTTCATTTTTTTGCCTCGAATTTGGTTAGTATTTGTATAATATGACATAAAACCACCATTTAAGGCAAAAAAAAAAAATTTTTTTTTCGACCCAAAATTCTTTGTCGAGCCCCGTGTTTCACCACTATAAGACAAATTTTACTAAACTTTATTAAGTATATTTGTAAGTATTTTTTTGGTTTGATTTTGTCATTTCTCGCATAGAACGACATAAACTGGTAAATTAAAGATAAAAAAATTTTTTTTTTTGACCCAAAATTGTTTGTCGACCCGTGTGTTTCACCACTATAAGACAAATTTTACTAAACTTTATTAAGTATATTTGTAAGTATTTTTTTGGTTTGATTTTGTCATTTCTCGCATAGAACGACATAAACTGGTAAATTAAAGATAAAAAAATTTTTTTTTTTGACCCAAAATTGTTTGTCGACCCGTGTGTTTCACCACTATAAGACAAATTTTAGTAAAAAAAAAAAAAATTTTTTTTTGTTTTTTTTTCATTTTTTTGCCTCGAATTTGGTTAGTATTTGTATAATATGACATAAAACCACCATTTAAGGCAAAAAAAAAAAATTTTTTTTTTCGACCCAAAATTCTTTGTCGAGCCCCGTGTTTCACCACTATAAGACAAATTTTACTAAACTTTATTAAGTATATTTGTAAGTATTTTTTTGGTTTGATTTTGTCATTTCTCGCATAGAACGACATAAACTGGTAAATTAAAGATAAAAAAATTTTTTTTTTTGACCCAAAATTGTTTGTCGACCCGTGTGTTTCACCACTATAAGACAAATTTTAGAAAAAAAAAAAAATTTTTTTTTTTTTTTTTTCATTTTTTTGCCTCGAATTTGGTTAGTATTTGTATAATACGACATAAAACCACCATTTAAGG
Source organism: Tipula lateralis (assembly GCA_963932295.1). NCBI lineage: Eukaryota > Metazoa > Arthropoda > Insecta > Diptera > Tipulidae > Tipula > Tipula lateralis. The sequence goes on along the minus strand of CAWVQQ010000508.1, from coordinate 84,869 downwards.
CAAAAAAAAAAAAATTTTTTTTTTCGACCCAAAATTCTTTGTCGAGCCCCGTGTTTCACCACTATAAGACAAATTTTACTAAACTTTATTAAGTATATTTGTAAGTATTTTTTTGGTTTGATTTTGTCATTTCTCGCATAGAACGACATAAACTGGTAAATTAAAGATAAAAAAATTTTTTTTTTTGACCCAAAATTGTTTGTCGACCCGTGTGTTTCACCACTATAAGACAAATTTTACTAAACTTTATTAAGTATATTTGTAAGTATTTTTTTGGTTTGATTTTGTCATTTCTCGCATAGAACGACATAAACTGGTAAATTAAAGATAAAAAAATTTTTTTTTTTGACCCAAAATTGTTTGTCGACCCGTGTGTTTCACCACTATAAGACAAATTTTAGTAAAAAAAAAAAAATTTTTTTTTGTTTTTTTTTCATTTTTTTGCCTCGAATTTGGTTAGTATTTGTATAATATGACATAAAACCACCATTTAAGGCAAAAAAAAAAAATTTTTTTTTTCGACCCAAAATTCTTTGTCGAGCCCCGTGTTTCACCACTATAAGACAAATTTTACTAAACTTTATTAAGTATATTTGTAAGTATTTCTTTGGTTTGATTTTGTCATTTCTCGCATAGAACGACATAAACTGGTAAATTAAAGATAAAAAAATTTTTTTTTTTGACCCAAAATTGTTTGTCGACCCGTGTGTTTCACCACTATAAGACAAATTTTAGTAAAAAAAAAAAAAATTTTTTTTTGTTTTTTTTTCATTTTTTTGCCTCGAATTTGGTTAGTATTTGTATAATATGACATAAAACCACCATTTAAGGCAAAAAAAAAAAAAATTTTTTTTTTCGACCCAAAATTCTTTGTCGAGCCCCGTGTTTCACCACTATAAGACAAATTTTACTAAACTTTATTAAGTATATTTGTAAGTATTTTTTTGGTTTGATTTTGTCATTTCTCGCATAGAACGACATAAACTGGTAAATTAAAGATAAAAAAATTTTTTTTTTTGACCCAAAATTGTTTGTCGACCCGTGTGTTTCACCACTATAAGACAAATTTTACTAAACTTTATTAAGTATATTTGTAAGTATTTTTTTGGTTTGATTTTGTCATTTCTCGCATAGAACGACATAAACTGGTAAATTAAAGATAAAAAAATTTTTTTTTTTGACCCAAAATTGTTTGTCGACCCGTGTGTTTCACCACTATAAGACAAATTTTAGTAAAAAAAAAAAAAATTTTTTTTTGTTTTTTTTCATTTTTTTGCCTCGAATTTGGTTAGTATTTGTATAATATGACATAAAACCACCATTTAAGGCAAAAAAAAAAAATTTTTTTTTTTCGACCCAAAATTCTTTGTCGAGCCCCGTGTTTCACCACTATAAGACAAATTTTACTAAACTTTATTAAGTATATTTGTAAGTATTTTTTTGGTTTGATTTTGTCATTTCTCGCATAGAACGACATAAACTGGTAAATTAAAGATAAAAAAATTTTTTTTTTTGACCCAAAATTGTTTGTCGACCCGTGTGTTTCACCACTATAAGACAAATTTTAATAAAAAAAAAAAAAATTTTTTTTTGTTTTTTTTTCATTTTTTTGCCTCGAATTTGGTTAGTATTTGTATAATATGACATAAAACCACCATTTAAGGCAAAAAAAAAAAAATTTTTTTTTTCGACCCAAAATTCTTTGTCGAGCCCCGTGTTTCACCACTATAAGACAAATTTTACTAAACTTTATTAAGTATATTTGTAAGTATTTTTTTGGTTTGATTTTGTCATTTCTCGCATAGAACGACATAAACTGGTAAATTAAAGATAAAAAAATTTTTTTTTTTGACCCAAAATTGTTTGTCGACCCGTGTGTTTCACCACTATAAGACAAATTTTACTAAACTTTATTAAGTATATTTGTAAGTATTTTTTTGGTTTGATTTTGTCATTTCTCGCATAGAACGACATAAACTGGTAAATTAAAGATAAAAAAATTTTTTTTTTTGACCCAAAATTGTTTGTCGACCCGTGTGTTTCACCACTATAAGACAAATTTTAGTAAAAAAAAAAAAAATTTTTTTTTTTACTAAAATGACCAAAAAAAAATAAGGCAACTGGCAGATTTAAGATAAAAAAAATTACAAAACTACGTTCAAATGGATAAATATTGAATAAAAACACCAAATAAATATAAATTTATATTTTTTTTTCGGTCATTTAATTCAAATTATTTCCATTTGAACGTAATTTTGAATGATTTCTACAGATATCCTACCAAAGCGTGTGTTAAATGTAGTTCATAACAACTCAATTTTTTAATATTTAATTATTAAAAATTTTTTTTGACCAAAAATTTGCCAGTTTATGTCGTTTTATGCGAGAAAAGACAAAATCAATCAAAAAAAAAATTATTTTTTTTTTGACTAAAATTTGTCAAAAAGTGCTGAAACAGGCGGCTCGACAAAGAATTTTGGGTCAAAAAAAAATTTTTTTTATCTTAAATCTGCCAGTTTATAAAATAAAATTTTTTATTGACCCAAAATTCTTTGTCGAGCCGCCTGTTTCAGCACTTTTTGACAAATTTTAGTCAAAAAAAAAATAATTTTTTTTTTTGATTGATTTTGTCTTTTCTCGCATAAAACGACATAAACTGGCAAATTTTTGGTAAAAAAAATTTTTAATAATTAAATATTAAAAAATTGAGTTGTTATGAACTACATTTAACACACGCTTTGGTAGGATATCTGTAGAAATCATTCAAAATGACGTTCAAATGGAAATAATTTGAATTAAATGACCAAAAAAAAATATAAATTTATATTTTTTTGGTGTTTTTATTCAATATTTATCCATTTGAACGTAGTTTTGAACGATTTATAACAAAATCCTTTAACATTACGATTAAATCAAAACCATTGAAGTATTAAAAAAATTTATTTGTGCTGATCAAACGCTTTGGTAAGATTTTTATATAAATCGTTCAAAACTACGTTCAAATGGATAAATAATGAATAAAAACACCAAAAAAATATAAATTTATATTTTTTTTTGGTCATTTAATTCAAATTATTTCCATTTGAACGTCATTTTGAATGATTTCTACAGATATCTTGCAAAAGCGTGTGTTAAATGTAGTTCATAACAACTCAATTTTTTAATATTTAATTATTAAAAATTTTTTTTGACCAAAAATTTGCCAGTTTATGTCGTTTTATGCGAGAAAAGACAAAATCAATCAAAAAAAAAAATTATTTTTTTTTTGACTAAAATTTGTCAAAAAGTGCTGAAACAGGCGGCTCGACAAAGAATTTTGGGTCAAAAAAAAATTTTTTTTATCTTAAATCTGCCAGTTTATAAAATAAAATTTTTTTTTGACCCAAAATTTTTGGATATCTGTAGAAATCATTCAAAATGACGTTCAAATGGAAATAATTTGAATTAAATGACCAAAAAAAAATATAAATTTATATTTATTTGGTGTTTTTATTCATTATTTATCCATTTGAACGTAGTTTAGAACGATTTATACCAAAATCCTTTAACATTACGATTAAAACAAAACCATTGAAGTATTAAAAAAATTTATTTGTGCTGATCAAACGCTTTGGTAAGATTTTTATATAAATCGTTCAAAACTACGTTCAAATGGATAAATATTGAATAAAAACACCAAAAAAATATAAATTTATATTTTTTTTTCGGTCATTTAATTCAAATTATTTCCATTTGAACGTAATTTTGAATGATTTCTACAGATATGCGTGTGTTAAATGTAGTTCATAACAACTCAATTTTTTAATATTTAATTATTAAAAATTTTTTTTGACCAAAAATTTGCCAGTTTATGTCGTTTTATGCGAGAAAAGACAAAATCAATCAAAAAAAAAATTATTTTTTTTTTGACTAAAATTTGTCAAAAAGTGCTGAAACAGGCGGCTCGACAAAGAATTTTGGGTCAAAAAAAAATTTTTTTTATCTAAAATCTGCCAGTTTATAAAATAAAATTTTTTTTTGACCCAAAATTCTTTGTCGAGCCGCCTGTTTCAGCACTTTTTGACAAATTTTAGTCAAAAAAAAAATAATTTTTTTTTTGATTGATTTTGTCTTTTCTCGCATAAAACGACATAAACTGGCAAATTTTTGGTCAAAAAAAATTTTTAATAATTAAATATTAAAAAATTGAGTTGTTATGAACTACATTTAACACACGCTTTGGTAGGATATCTGTAGAAATCATTCAAAATGACGTTCAAATGGAAATAATTTGAATTAAATGACCAAAAAAAAATATAAATTTATATTTTTTGGGTGTTTTTATTCAATATTTATCCATTTGAACGTAGTTTTGAACGATTTATATAGAAATCTTACCAAAGCGTTTGATCAGCACAAATAAATTTTTTTAATACTTCAATGGTTTTGATTTAATCGTAATGTTAAAGGATTTTTGTACAAATCGTTCAAAACTACGTTCAAATGGATAAATAATGAATAAAAACACCAAATAAATATAAATTTATATTTTTTTTTGGTCATTTAATTCAAATTATTTCCATTTGAACGTCATTTTGAATGATTTCTACAGATATCCTACCAAAGCGTGTGTTAAATGTAGTTCATAACAACTCAATTTTTTAATATTTAATTATTAAAAATTTTTTTTGACCAAAAATTTGCCAGTTTATGTCGTTTTATGCGAGAAAAGACAAAATCAATCAAAAAAAAAATTATTTTTTTTTTGACTAAAATTTGTCAAAATGTGCTGAAACAGGCGGCTCGACAAAGAATTTTGGGTCAAAAAAAAATTTTTTTTATCTTAAATCTGCCAGTTTATAAAATAAAATTTTTTTTTGACCCAAAATTCTTTGTCGAGCCGCCTGTTTCAGCACTTTTTGACAAATTTTAGTCAAAAAAAAAATAATTTTATAATTTTTTTTTTGATTGATTTTGTCTTTTCTCGCATAAAACGACATAAACTGGCAAATTTTTGGTAAAAAAAATTTTTAATAATTAAATATTAAAAAATTGAGTTGTTATGAACTACATTTAACACACGCTTTGGTAGGATATCTGTAGAAATCATTCAAAATTACGTTCAAATGGAAATAATTTGAATTAAATGACCGAAAAAAAAATATAAATTTATATTTATTTGGTGTTTTTATTCAATATTTATCCATTTGAACGTAGTTTTGAACGATTTATATAAAAATCTTACCAAAGCGTTTGATCAGCACAAATAAATTTTTTTAATACTTCAATGGTTTTGTTTTAATCGTAATGTTAAAGGATTTTGGTATAAATCGTTCAAAACTACGTTCAAATGGATAAATAATGAATAAAAACACCAAATAAATATAAATTTATATTTTTTTTTTGGTCATTTAATTCAAATTATTTCCATTTGAACGTCATTTTGAATGATTTCTACAGATATCCTACCAAAGCGTGTGTTAAATGTAGTTCATAACAACTCAATTTTTTAATATTTAATTATTAAAAATTTTTTTTACCAAAAATTTGCCAGTTTATGTCGTTTTATGCGAGAAAAGACAAAATCAATCAAAAAAAAAAATTATTTTTTTTTTGACTAAAATTTGTCAAAAAGTGCTGAAACAGGCGGCTCGACAAAGAATTTTGGGTCAATAAAAAATTTTATTTTATAAACTGGCAGATTTAAGATAAAAAAAATTTTTTTTTGACCCAAAATTCTTTGTCGAGCCGCCTGTTTCAGCACTTTTTGACAAATTTTAGTCAAAAAAAAAATAATTTTTTTTTTGATTGATTTTGTCTTTTCTCGCATAAAACGACATAAACTGGCAAATTTTTGGTCAAAAAAAATTTTTAATAATTAAATATTAAAAAATTGAGTTGTTATGAACTACATTTAACACACGCTTTGGTAGGATATCTGTAGAAATCATTCAAAATTACGTTCAAATGGAAATAATTTGAATTAAATGACCGAAAAAAAAATATAAATTTATATTTTTTTGGTGTTTTTATTCAATATTTATCCATTTGAACGTAGTTTTGAACGATTTATATAAAAATCTTACCAAAGCGTTTGATCAGCACGAATAAATTTTTTTAATACTTCAATGGTTTTGTTTTAATCGTAATGTTAAAGGATTTTGGTATAAATCGTTCAAAACTACGTTCAAATGGATAAATAATGAATAAAAACACCAAATAAATATAAATTTATATTTTTTTTTGGTCATTTAATTCAAATTATTTCCATTTGAACGTCATTTTGAATGATTTCTACAGATATCCTACCAAAGCGTGTGTTAAATGTAGTTCATAACAACTCAATTTTTTAATATTTAATTATTAAAAATTTTTTTTGACCAAAAATTTGCCAGTTTATGTCGTTTTATGCGAGAAAAGACAAAATCAATCAAAAAAAAAATTATTTTTTTTTTGACTAAAATTTGTCAAAAAGTGCTGAAACAGGCGGCTCGACAAAGAATTTTGGGTCAAAAAAAAATTTTATTTTATAAACTGGCAGATTTAAGATAAAAAAAATTTTTTTTTGACCCAAAATTGCACTGAAAAATTTAATATTTTGTTCGAAAGAATGGTAACACTTAGTTTTTTGACAACGACCATACCATATTTATCATACCGGTTCTCGTCTGATCACCGAAGTCAAGCAATATTGGGCTTAGTTAGTACTTAGATGGGTGACCGCTTGGGAACACTAAGTGTTGTTGTTAATGTTTTTTAGCTCGCATGTTAACCTTAAAACTAATAACAATTTTTTGTTACTTTAAAGTTCTTTAATATGAACTAATTTTTATTTTTTTTAGTCCTTAACCAATGAAAAAACTTAGATAGAAAACAAAATGATGCTAATTTATCGTTATGTTTTATACACGTGAAAAGTAACTGCAAAGATTGCTTACGATTAATATCTTATTTGATGAAATTAAATCAAATATTTATTTAAATATTTTAAGTTTCTTTATTCAAAAGTAATAGTCTTATGATTTCAACATACACACATATTTCAAAAATTTATAAAACAACGAAGAGTCGTTTCAATAATACTATTATGATTACGTTTTATTTGACTCTTATATTGAATATATTAATTATATTTTTTATATAACAAATAGTTCTATAAATTTTTATATATGCTTAATAAATAACTATAATTCTACTGAGAAAAATTTTAATATTAAGTTAAAACATTCGTATAATACTTAGTTAATTTAAACTTAATTTTTTTTAAACTTATATTGCAATGTATGAAAGTTTTATAAAAGCATAAGTATGATGTGTCCTCTGAAACTATATTAGATATTATAATTATATTTCTTCTTTAAAACATAATATTATAATACTCCAATTCTTT